>PVKP010030416.1:0-27953 GCA_004027715.1 Plecturocebus donacophilus
ATGGATGAACCTGGAAACCATCATTCTCAGCAAACTGACACAAGAACACAAAATCAAACACCGCATGTTCTCACTCATAGGCGGGTGTTGAACAATGAGAACACATGGACACAGGGAGGGGAGCACTATACGCTGGGGTATGTTGGGGGAAAATAGGGGAGGGACAGTGAGGGGTGGGGACTTGCAGGGAGATAGCATGGGGAGAAATGCCAGATATAGGTGAAGGGGAGGAAGGCAACAAATTACACTGCCACGTGTGTACCTATGCAACAATATTGTATGTTCTTCACATGTACCCCAAACCTAAAATGCAATAAAAAATAAAATTAAAAAAAAATTGGAAGCTTTTACATAGCAAGAGATCTCATAAAATCAAAAGGTAAATGAAAGAAATGGGGAAAAGATTTTCTACTCTTATCACAAACAAAAGATTATAAAGAAATAGACGAGTTACTCAGTGGATCAAAAAGTAAGGTATTTGAACAAATAATTCTAAAATACTAGTTTTTATGAATCACGCTGGGAAAGTTGTAAGATAAATCATACATTCATTTGGCAATAAGTGTGATTATGTAGAGTGAATTGAGGGAGACTGCGTGTATGGGAATAGAGATTTGTGGTGAGTTTTTAATGATATTGCTTTTAATATTTTACTTTTGAATCCTGAAGTCATATTACCTGTTAAAATTTAGCGATCAAACAGTTAGGGAATGGAAAAAGTTAACAGTTGTAAAAATATAAAATATGAGGAAACTATAAGAACTAGAGCTTTTTAATATTATGCTGAGGGAAGGTAAGGATAAATTGGTAATAGTCTTCAAGCTTAAATGCTTCAGCTTAAAAATACGGGATTTACACTTTAATCTCTTGGTCGTTTCAAATTCTGAGACTCTATCTTTTGACATGAAGCGTTTCATTAATAAGAAGTCTTATGTCTTGGTGATATTTTCTATCTCCATTAAGAATAGCACAAAAATGTGAACTTAAATTTTTAGAGGAAAAATATGACATTGGGAAAGTATAAAGAAAATCAAATTATTAATTTTCAATAACAGGAGTCTTCACTGGCATATGTTGAGCATCACTGTGTAGCTGACTTTGGGAGCTGCTTCTTTGTTTAACTTAGAATTACTTATTTAATATTAAAATTAAATATATGACTGTAAAATCTGTGTAACAGTATTGTAATTGGTTTTTGTTGAACATACGTCAGATTTTTTTATAAATGTACGTGTAAATACTAAAAATGTGTATATAGTATTTATTATCAATACATGTATGGAAGGAAAGAGGGAGGGAGGGAAGGATCGAAGGAGATGATATTCTTTGAAAAAGATAAGAATTTATATTCCTTTGCAAGTTGCTTTTTTTACTTACTAATATGTCCTGCTTTCTCTGATAAATGTATATCTAACTTAGAAAATACATACTGTACAATTATTGCTATTTGACCTTAACAAGGTCAATTTTATTTTTGAAAATGTTTATAGAAATAACTGAAAAATTGCTATATGTCTACTAGTCAAGTTTCGTGATTACATTGTTCAATCTTTCTAAATTATTCTATATTTATTCACTGTATTGATCTGTGGCAGGCTCCCATTACACTATGTGGTCTAGGGAAGTGCTCAGAGATCTAGAGGGAGCCAGATTAGGTCTGCATATTAATGTCTTTATGAAAAACCTTTTAGTGGTCCATAACTATTAATTATTTAACTGCCAATGTAATGTTTGTGGATTTCATTCATTAGTTTATCAGTTTCCAAGAAAAATAAGAGAAAAAAGTACATTTTACCTGAAGTTCTAATTGTACAGCATGAATTGTCTATTATAGGTTGTATGCATGATTGAGTCCCAAGAGAAAAAGCTGACACTGGAAAATGACTTAATATTGTCTATATTCAGAGAATTTGTAACATGTTACTAAAAGAATTTCAAGAAATTGTGGCATAGTCCTTAGCTGAAATACAGTAACTTGACACCAAATTTAAAAATAACAGTAGTTCATGGACTGTGTTGCCACAATATAAAAAGAAGTTCACAAATCTAAGGAAGAATAATTTATTTTATTTATAGAAAATCTTTGAGCTAGGACTATATTGTCATGTTCTAAGCAGTACTTAACACATCTATTTGATGGTACTAAAAATATGATCACCTCCCCAAAGAAGCATCATAATTTAGCACTGTTCATTATACAAAAGTTATCAAAAAATACTGTTATGGAAATAAATAACTTGGAATGATACCATTTTGGGGGATTTTATTTTGTAAGATTTTGGAATTTTCTTAGAATGCCTCTTTGGTGTCTTCAGATTGGGGTCCTTTCTTTGTTCCCTAGCATAAAATTAGTTGTAGTTCTTGAACGTAGTTAATATAACTTACTATGCCTTAGAGTGTGCTAAAAATTAGATGTACATAGTGTATAAATACAGTGCACTTGTGTGTATATATATGAAACTGTGTTGTGTATATATGTATACACAGATATGTGATACACATATTATACATGAGGTACAAAAATGATACAAAAAGATATACAAGACTATGAAAGCCTTAAAAAAGAAAATTTTACCTAATTTGAGATCTAAAATTGAAGGGAGAGTAGGAATTAATTAGTCAAGGAAGGCTGATGTATTTAGGCAGAGGACGTATTCACACAAATGTTTTGTGGAGGGAGAAGTTTGGTGGGTGTGAGGAGCTAAAGAAGGCTTAGGTGGCTAAAGTGGGAGAGGCAGTGGGGACCCCATACCATGGGAGCTTGCAAGACATAGTAAGATTTTGTTTTCATCCTATGAGCAATGGGACTTCAGTAAAATAGAATTTTAAGTAAAGAAACAAAATAATGATGATTTTACTTTGAGAAGATTTGTTTGGTTGCAGAATTGGAAACAAGTTTTAGGTAGGTACGTGTTGTCTACGATGGATGTAAGTAGCCTAGTGAGAAGGCTGTTACATGGTTCAGGTGAGAGATGGCAGGTTGGACTAGAGCAATGGGAATAAAGATGGCAAATTCATGTAGAAGTTCTACTGGCATTTTCCCCTTAAACACTGAAGTCTACATTGGTCTAAATTGTATTACTTATTACTTACTAAATCTTACAAAATAGTAAGAGTTAGAGTGATTTACAGGAGATTATTAACATGAATGTCTCTGAGGATTAGGGTGAATTTTGGATGCCCAAATTCATATTCGGCTGTCTTAACATAAATAAAACATTATCTGCTTAAAGAAGATATATCACTGTCTCTTCTGCTGCATAATCCTTCCTTTTATAAAAAAAATAAAGGAGAACCATGCCAGTTCTCATATTTTAATGAAACTTAAGCCTTGAAGTATTTTATTGTTACCAAGCTCCATATAATTTTCAGTCAATGCAACTCTAAAATGTAATTTTAAAATTATTAGATGAACATTAAATGGACAGCTAGAATACTATTAGGTAGCAATTTTATATAATTGACCTTCTTGAAAGGTTAGTTGCACTAATATTCTATCTTAGGCAAGAGTATTTTACAAACACTTATGTAAAAGTTCAAGTGACATAAAATTCTTTAAATTCAGCACATGCTGAATTTATCTAATAACTCTATATTTATTACATCCAATAAAATTACCAGAGATGAAGCCATAATTCAATATAAATTCCTATGTTAAAAAATGGATAGCCCTGTGCCTAATCATGAAATTTTTTCAAAATTAAACATTGGGAAAATTTTGTCTTTTTAATTCAGTGCTTTCACTACTAACGGATATGACCTTTATTAAAGTCCTGTAATTTCAATCAAGAAACAATTAATCAGCATCTGCAAAGTATAAAGATAAGTCACTATTAGAGAGTCAGTGGTGAATGATCCCAAATGCCCAACATGAGAAGTTTTACCTTCTAGTATATGAGTTAATTTTTTCCTAGTATATCCTTGCTATAAACACAGAGCCAGTATTCAAATTTTCCCTCTGGAAATTATTAAAATATTCTTAGCCTGAGCAAAACTTTCCTAGTATTTTTCCTGGCTTGTTTAGTATTATTATAGGTTATAGATCATCTCATTTTTTTTTTTTGCAAATCAAAATGTTGTTTATAAAAAAGATATTTTGCCAGATGGAGAGTAATTAACTCAAATGAGAAGACATATTAATAGTATCTTATAAAAAGGATATTTGTCATATTAGCTTATAAGAAAAGATGAATTTGCCAAGTTTTCTCATTAAAGTGCCCTTTAGAGCCTCTATATGATGTGTGTGTGTGTGTGTGTGTGTGTGTGTGTGTGTGTGTGTGTGTGTATTTTAAACGCAGGTAATTTTTTGAAGTGATGTTTATTACATCAACTGACATTAATTAGGAAAATTGGATTTTTCAGTGGTATCTGTACCACTTTGGGAACATATTGTGATTTTGAAACTATTCAATATTATTGTATTAGTGTATTATTTACTAATCCATAAAACTTACTATTTTTCTTTGTTCAAGCATTACATACTTTGTCATAAGAATATGGCTATATGAAATTAATGCCAAATGAAAGCACAATACAGGGCTAGTGACAAGTGGTGCATATTAATTTTTAATAATTTTATCTTAATAAGAGTTTACTAATAACTCTTAACAAGAATTTACTCTTTGCAGAATCCTGTACTAGAGTAGAAAGGAAAGCACAGCCTCTCCTTTATAGAATTCCATAACAAAAGGTAGAAAAAAATAATCTCCCTCTTTTTGATCACCAGCTCCTTCTATTCCCTGGGATTATGCCCCTGGCAAACTCAGTGCTTGATAAACCACTTATAGAAACAGAAGACTCCCAGCAACAGTATCAGGAGGAGAATATAATCTCATCCCACAACCACACTGCCTGCCAACATAGGGAGAGTCTGTGTGCCACATGGTATTTTCTCTGTAAACTGCAGCCCTGATCTTTTTCTCTAGGTGGTATCATTTTATGTCATTGTTGGGGCAGTTCTAGGGGAAGAAAGACCAACAGCTGTGATGCAAGGTTTTTCAACTCATGGGAGAAAGGCTTCTCTAGTTTTTGGTAATTTTCATTTTCCTTAGGCTTTTGTATGATTATCCTCTTATATGTTTTATTTTTAACCTCAAGCCATATTTTTAATTACCATAGTAAAACACCAGCATTTTTGAAATTAGTCAAAACTTTATTACTATTAGACATTAAGCTCCATTTTAAAAGAGAAAATACTAACCCATCCAAATAGGGCATCGTAATTAACACTGCAGTGATATTTAAGTATTCATATACAAAATACCATCAGTACTTGGTGATTTAATCTAGGAGCCTGAGCTCCATAGGTCTGATGGAAAGTACACACTCGATTATATTTCTCTGTTACCTCAATAATGAAAATTGTTAAGCCAAGGGAAGTGAGGAAACCTCATTCACATTATATCCATCTTGCACTCTTTCTTGCAACCAGGCTGACTTTTCTATATTCCTCCAGAAAGCCCAGATCTTCACTGGACACACGATTTTGCTCCTGTGCTTCCTCCTTGCGTTTACCTATCCCTCAGTCAGGCTCTGTTTAAGGGCTTTTCTGTCTATTCTGGCTGTATCATGGTTGAGCAGGTGGGGAGTTTGGCATCTCCAAATTAAAGTTATGTGGTGCAAAGACTTTACCCCTTTATTAACAAGACAATACACAGTAGTTGACACCATTAGGTCCAAAGTTCCAAGCAAGATGATGTAACTTTATTATATGGAAGTTATTTGAATTTAGATATATGTACTGTTATTTGAATTATGAATGTGATTGGGTTCAAAGATGCATTTTCAGAAAACTAAGGTCTTATGTGTAAAATAAGAGCATCACTGCCCATCAATACTCTGTTATAGATCAATAAAAGAGCATGTTTCAGTGACATTCTGTCTAGGACAGATTGGCAGATTACTATACCTAAGGTTCATGATGGAATTACTGTCTCTCTCAGACCGAAGCAGATGCAGTGCTTCTTGTGATCTGACAAATGCAGAAACATACTTTTAGCCACATTTTTTCTTTGTCTCTCTTTCTTTGTCTCTGCCTCTGTGTGTATGTGTGTCTCTCTTTTACACACACACACACACACACACACACACACACACATCTGTATGCATGTTTGCATGGCATTTTACCTGAAAGTTTTAACCCTTAGTTTTCCCTGGGTTTGGGACCATCCATTTTTTCTTCTTAAGTATGTCACTTACCAGGTATCAATATTAAAGCTTGCTTTTGTTTAACTATGTCTGGTAAGTCTGCATTCTCCGTTCAAAAAAACCTACCTTGTTCGAGGAAAAATAACTTGTTCTTAGCTTTACCTTAAAACCAGAAAAAAAAATTATACTGAGTTTCTGAAAGAGTAGATGACATTGACTTCATTCCACAATAATCTCCTTTGTCATTTACAAGCTATGCAATTCTCCATGCATGGTCACTGCAACAGATGAAAAATCAAAGAACCTCGATTCTGTGTTCAGTTCTGTCCCTTATTTATTGTGTGATTTTGGTAAATTACTTCTGTAAGTCTTAGTCTTATTATTTACAAAAAGATTTCTCTTTTGGCCATAGGAAATTTACTTGTATAAAATAGTGCATATTTTCCTTCATAGTGCTTAAAAAGAGAAATAAAATAAAATAGTGCCTGTGAGATTATTCGTTGATCAAATCACTTGATCAGGATTTATGAGCTGTTTCTATGTGCCAGTATTGTTGCAGATGCCAGAGGTACCGCACAAAAAAAAAACCCCACAAATGTCCTACTCCTTTCTAGCTTCACTGCAGTACACTTGAAACTATTAAGGGCTATATGAAGGAAAATGTCAGAAAAGGGATTATCAAACATGTAATTAAACTGTTAGTTCCATGGGGATAAGAAACATGTCTCATTCTATCTTCTGCAATGTAGACAGACAGACAGATAGAGCAGGATACTCAGATAAATATCAAATTGAATTTTAAAAATAAAGACAAATCTAAGAATAAAATTAAGGAATCAGAAGGCCTGATGGCTATTGACAGAGTAAGTTGTTTCAGATACTCAGTATGTTTCCTGAGAAACCTGTTTCTTGGTTATTTAGTGTCATAGAAGGACTATAAAATTAAAGCCCTTGCTAGTGGATCTAACGATGATATTTCCATGAGGCAGCTCTGTGAAAAAAATAAAATTAGCAACACAAAAATGGACTATCTCTATCCTCCTCAGAAAAGCTGCTTCTTCGATTTCCAAATTCTTTGGGTAGGAGCATATTAATTCTGATAATTATTTAGTTCTCTGATTTCATAATTCTGTATTCCTGTGGCTTTTTTGTCACTAGGGAGTTAATTTGAGGCTAAGTACTAGGATTGCTAAGGGGCTTGGTATTACCTGAAGTCATTTAAAAATGGGATGATTATTTTTTTTCCCTTGTGATATGCATCAGTCTGAACAGGAAAAAAAATCTGTAACAAATATATTGGTACCTTTTGGTAGTGCTGGATGTTACTAAAGATTTGACACTATTTTGCTTCTATGTCTGTGCATGTGGCAAACATCAGTGACTATATTATAGTTAACACTACTTAGCGAAGACCAAGTAGAAAATGATTATGTCTCTTGCTTGCAACCCTTGGCATTGCTATCACAGTGACTGTGCTTAGTCAGACTTGCCTTAGTGATCACAAAGGTTTGAGGTGAGAGATATGAGGGATTTTCAGGCCACACTAATACTACCATTTGATACTCAAAGGTCTTTTGAAACTTTCAGGTCTTGAGTTTATTTCTTATCAATAGATTGATTTTTAAAATCATTTTTTATCCCCATATTCTAGCAAACGTAGGTTCCTTTTCTTGATGATTGACTTGATGAGGACTGATAGTTAAATTTAGAAATAGTGCTATGTTATTGAGGTCCAAATAAAAACAATTTAGAAAATATTACAGGGGTGTATTAGGGTTCTTCAGAAAAACAGAAGCAAGATAATGCATATGTGTTGGGGAGTGGGGATGAAAGAGAAAGTTTTTTTTTTTATTGAAGTTCTAGGGTACATGTACAGAATGCACAGATTTGTTACATAGGTACACATGTGCCATAGTGGTTTGCTGCACCCATCACCTACATTAGGTATTTCCCCTAATGCTATGCCTCCCCTAGCCCCCCCACACTCCAACAGGCCCTGGTTTGTGATTTTCCCCTCCCTGTGTCCATGTGTTCTTATTGTTCAACTCCAACTTATGAGTGACAGGATGTGGTGTTTGGTTTTCTGTTCTTGTGTTAGTTTGCTGAGAATGATGGTTTCCAACTTCATCCATGTCCCTGCAAACGAAATGAACTCATTCTTTTTTTATGGCTGCATAGTATTCCATGGTGTATATGTGCCACATTTTCTTTATACAGCCTATCATTGATGGGCGTTTGGGTTGATTCCAAGTTTTTGTTATTGTGAACAGTGCTACAATAAACGTACATGTATGAGCGTCTTTATAGTAGAATGATTTGTAATCGTTTGGGTATATATCCAGTAATGAAATTGCTTGGTCAAAAGGTATTTCTAGTTCTAGATCCTTGAGGAATTGCCACACTGTCTTTTGCAATGATCGAACTCATTTATACTTCCATAAACAGTGCAAATGCATTCCTATTGCTCCACATCCTTTCCAGTGTCTGTTGTTTCCTGACTTTTTAATGATTGCCATTCTAACTGGCATGAGATGGTCTCTCAATGTGGTTTTGATTTGCATTTCTCTAGTTAACAGTGATGATGACCTTTTTTGGAATTGGCTCATGTGACTGCTGGGGCTAACAAGCCCCAAACTGCAGGGCAGGATGGTGAGCTGGAAATTCTGGCAAGAGTCGGTGCCACAATCTTCAGTCTGAAGACAGTCTGGAAGCAGAATCCCTTTATCGTCTAGGGACCTCAGTCATTTCTCCTAAGGCCTTCAACTGATTAGATTATGTCTACTTACATTATGGAGGGTAATCTGCTTTTCTTCAGAGTCTCATGATTTAAATGTCAATCACATCTGCAAAGTACCTTCACAGCAATAGTTGACTGGGATTTGACTGAACAACTGAGTGTCATAACCTAGCCAAGTTGACACATAGAATTAACCATCATAATTGAGCCTTATCATACATTAATTTTATGTAGAATTTATATTGCCTTGGGAAAAAAGTACAGTAAATAGTATTAAGAAGACCTAAATTTTACCATTAGAGCACCTATGGGAAAATAGGGGACAAGGTTGTGGATATTAATATCTAGATTTACACCCCAAAAACTTAAATTTTCTTAGCTTTTTGGATGCATAAATCAATTGTGGATAATTCAATTGTGGATAATTTTGTAATAAAAATCATAATTGTAGTGAATTAATCACTAGCCATTATATCAAATAATTCACATTTGTTATTTACACAAATCTAGACATATTATCTTTACTATAAAGATGAGAAAATTAATGCTTAAATACATTGAGATTTGTGTAGGGTGACAGAGATAGTTAAGGAGAACTAGGATAATTACAGTACGTATTAAGGATTTTCTGCTCTGCTCACAGTTCAAAACATATTCTATTTAGAAGACATCACAGTTTTTGACCTTATATACACCATCTGGATGGACCCAAGATATCTCATAGCCAATTTTTATGAAAAATAACTCTCTTCCCCAAATGATGAACAATTAGCTAATTAGTAATGCCTTCTAAAAAGCATGACTTTTTTTTATCTTAATAATTTACCAGAATTAGCATTTGTGGTCAATATTTTTAAAGAGGTTTATGAAGGTATTAGGCACAGCTATATAACAATTTACTACTGTTAAGTAGTGTATCTATTTTTAAAGAAATATATTAAAACAACATAAGATTACATTACCTTTAACCAGTAGAAAAAAGTTAAGTTCTCAAAACATTGACTACTGAGGTTTTCTACCACCTGGAGAGAGAAAACCGTGAGAAACAATCTGAATAGATACAACCATCAGCTTGAACTGCTCCTCCAGCTTTTCTAATTTCATACCACTCCTCACGTGTACTCTGCAATCACTCTGAAGTCCTTCCCATTTTCTGAGCAACATCAGTTGTATTTCTAATGCCTATCAACACATCTGGTGCACAGTGCTTAATAAATAATTTTAGAGAGGAAGGAAGGTAGGAAGGAAACAATATTTTCTAGAAATGCTCACTTTTTAGCTCTGAATTTACTTCAGTTCAATCAGCCTCATTATTTATATAACACTCTTTTACTTGTGTAATTGGCAACTAAAAGGTTGAGAGGTTATGGTGAAATTTGTCAGTTTTGATGTGAGCGATTTTTTTTCTTTATTATTTCTTCCCATCTGTCACTATCGACTAGTCACACATAAAGCCTAAGATTGCACAATGAATCTTGGCATGTGCTGAGCTACAATGAAAACCTTATCATCTTTGAACTTTATTTTAATTCAGAAAGAAATATTGACTAGTGTTTTCTAATGGAAACTTTTAGAAGATTTGTTGACATTATAGTGTGAGACAATTTCTACAGAGTAATTACCTTTTTTTAAACCTCCCTAGCTCTACATGTGGACATTTATTGCTATGAATTCCCCTCTAGACACTGATTTAAATGTGTCACAGATTCTGGTATGTTGTGCTTCATTCTTGTTGGTTTCGAAGAACATCTTTATTTCTGTCTACATTTCATTGTTTATCCAGTAGACATTCAGAAGCCAGTTGTTCATTGTCTATGAAGTTGTGTGGTTTCGAGTTAGTTTCTTAATCCTGAGTTCTAATTTGATTGCACTGTGGTCTGAGAGACTGTTATGATTTCCATTTTTGCATTTGCTGAGGAGTGATTTACTTACAATTATGTGGTCAATATTAGAGTAAGTGAGATGTGGTGCTGAGAAGAATGTGTATTCTGTGAATTTGGGGTTGAGAGTTCTGTAAATGACTATTAAGTTTGCTTGGTCCAGATCTGAGTTCAAGTCCTGGATTTCCCTGTTGATTTTCTGTCTCAATGATCTGTCTAATATGGACAATGAATGTCAAAGTCTCCCACCATTATTGTGTGGGAGTCTAAGTCTCTTTGTAGATCATTAAGGGCTTGCTTTATATATCTGGGTGCTCCTGTATTGGGTGCATATATTTAGAATAGTTAGCTCTTCTTGTTGTATTGATCCTTTTACCATTATGTAATGCCCTTCTTTGTCTCTTTTGATTTTTGTTGGTTTAAAGTCCTTTTTATCAGAGATTCAGATTGATGGTTCTTCGCTTTTTATCCAATTTGCCAATCTATGTCTTTTGATTGGGGCATGTAGTCTATTTACATTTAATGTTAATATTGTTATATGTGAATTTGATCCTGCCATTTTATTACTGATTGGTTGTTTTGCCTTTTGGTTGACATAATTTCTTCATTGTGTTATTGGTTTTTACCATTTGGTCCTTTTTTCAGTGGCTGGTACTGGTTTTTCCTTTCTGTGTTTAGTGCTTCCTTCAGAAACTCTTGTAGGACAGGTCTGGTGATGACAAAATCTCTCAGCAATTGCTTGTCCGTTAAGCATTTTATTTCTCCATCACTTATGAAGCTTACTTTGGCTGGATATGAAATTCTAGATTGAAAGGTCTTTTCTTTAAGGATATTGAATATTGGCCCCCACTCTCTTCTGGCTTGTAGGGTTTCTGCTGAGAGATCTGCTGTGAGTTTGATGGGCTTCCCTTTGTGAGTAATTCGACCTTCCACTCTGGCTGCCCTTAGCATTTTTTCCTTCGTTTCAACCCTGGTGAATATGACAATCATGTGCCTTGGGATTGCTCTTCTAGAGGAGTATCATTGTGGTGTTCTCTGTATTTCCTGTGTTTGAATGTTGGCATGCCTTGCTATGTTGGGGAAGTTCTCCGGGATAATATCCTGAAGAGTGTTTTCCAGCTTGGATTCATTTTCCCTCTCATCTTCTGGTACACCGATATAGCGTAGATTATGTCTTTTCACATAATCCCACATTTCTTGATGGCTTTGTTCTCTTTTCTTGCTTTCTCATTTTATTTCATTTAGTTGATCTTTAGTCTCTGGTATCCTTTCTTCTGCTTGATCTATTTGGCTATTGAAACTTGTGTATGCTTCATGAAGTACTTGTACTGTGTTTTTCAGCTCCAGCAAGTCGTTTATGTTCTTCTCTAAGCTGGTTATTCTAGTTAGCATTTCGTCTAACCTTTTTTCAAGGTTTTTAGTTTCTTTGCATCGGGATAGAACATGTTCCTTTAACTCAGAGAAGTTTGTTATTATCCCACTTCTGAAGCCTGCTTTTGTCAATTCGTCAAATTTGTTCTTTGTCTAGCCTTGTTCCCTTGCTGGTGAAGAGTTGTGATCTCGTCGTGGGGGAGAGGCATTCTGGTTTTTGATGGTTTCATTCTTCTTGGAGTGGTTTCTTGCCATTTCCTTGGATTTATAGAGTTTTGATCTCAGGTAGCTGCTTGGGGAGGTGGCCTTTCCTTTGTGTGCCTGCAGAGGCGCTGCTGGGCTGCCACGGATTCAGTGGAGCTGCTGCATCTTTTATTTACTCAGCAAAATTAGGCTGGCTTCTGCAATGGCAGCTGCCCTTCCCCGGGCCGAGCTCAATTGTTCCTATTCTAACTTTCGGATGTTCTGGAGTGAAACTCTGGAGTGAGAGTTTTTTAGCCTGCTGGGCTTTGTGCGGGTGGACCCATCCTGCTGTATGCGCTGTTTCCCTGCTTTCAGTTGCCCTTCTTTGTTGGGGGCGGGTAGCTCCGTCCAGCTGGCGTTCTGGCTCTCACGTCAGCCAGTGCTTCTGCCTAGATCTATTCTGACACCCCTGGTGCTGGCTGGAGTTGCTGTTCTGCCCTGTTCAGGCGGCTTGCTGAGGCTTTTCAGCCCAGTAAAGATCTCCTGTTCTGTGGGTTGTAGAGGGCTTGGGTAGAGCGCTGTATCCAAACTGAAGTCCCAGAGAGGGAGATCCCCTGGTCCTCTGATTGGTTGCAGACATCTCCTGGGTAGGGCAGTGCACCACCTTGCCTCAACTTGCCCTATCTGATTTATACCCACTGTCCAACCAGACCCACAGAATGAACCTGGTACCTTGTTTGGAATTGTGGACATCACTCGGCTTCAGCATCTCTCTCGCTGGGAAATGCTTTCTGGAGCTGCCTCTTATTTGGCCATCTTGGGATCCTTACCTTAATTTTTATCCTTTAATTTTCTTTAAAAATTGTTGTGTGTCATGCCTGTAATCCCAGCACTTTGGGAGGCTGAGGCAGGCAGATCATAAGGTCAGGAGATTGATACCATCCTGGCCAACATGGTGAAACCCCATCTCTAATAAAAAATACAAAAATTAGCTGGGCGTGGTGGCATGTGCCTGTAGTCCCAGCTACTTGGGAGGCTGAGGCAGGAGAATTGCTTGAACCCGGGAGACAGAGGTTGCAGTAAGCTGAGATCGTGCCACTGCACTCCAGCCTGGCACCTGGCAACAGAGCAAGACTGTCTAAAAATAAAAAATTCTTGTGTGGGGATGAAGATAATGAATTTGTGCATCTCTGTGTATGTAACTAACAAGGGGAGATTTACATAACTTGTAACTTGCAAAGATCGTTCTGTCTATAATTTAATATTCAAAAATATAATCTATGTAGCTTCATTCTTTCTCTAGTGCCTAGAACAAAGAAGGTAAGATAAGTAAGTTCACTTAATAAAATAAAATTGAAGACTATAAGCAAATTAAATTATTGCTTATCAGAAAAGGTATACCTTGTTTACCACCTATAAAGTGATTATAATCTCATAAAGAAGAATTTAATTTGTAGGTTTTCATTTTTATTTTATTAAACAAATTTACTCATCTTTTTTGTTCCAGGCAATAAGAATAGAATAAAGCCACATAAATGATGTCATAGTTTCTGCTCTTATAGACTAGAGAAAATGATATGTAGACAAGAAAGGAGTATCTGAGAATGGGTAAATAAAATAGACATAATTAGTGTAGACTTCATATTCGTCCACAAAGGTTGTGGTTTGACATCTTAATTCCGCCCCATGAGAGCCTGATGACTGTTGGAGAAACTTGCTATGACTTAGTGACTAGGGTGCCGGCCAGATGGACAGCCCCCACTATAAATTTTACCCAACAAAATGGAATAAACTTCGTCAAATCAGAATGTCATTTTTATTATTCTTTTTTTTAAATTATACTTTAAGTTCTGTGGTACATGTGCAGATCGTGCAGAATTATTACATAGGTATATACATGCCATGGTGATTTGCTGCATCCATCCCCCCATCACCTACATTAGGTATTTCTCTTAATGTTATCCCTCCCCAATCCCCCCACCCCCTGCTATCCCTCCTCTAGCACCCCCACTGCCCAACAGACCCTAGTGTGTGCTGCTCCCCTCCCTGTGTCCGTGTGTTCTCATTGTTCAATGCCAACTTATGAGTGACAGGATGTGGTGTTTGGTTTTCCGTTCTTGTGTCAGTTTGCTGAGAATAATGGTTTCCAGCTTCATCCATGTCCCTGCAAAGGACATGAACTCATCCCTTTTTATGGCTGCGTAGTATCCCGTGGTGTATAAGTGCCACATTTTCCTTGTCCAGTCTATCATTGATGGGCATTTGGGTTGGTTCCAAATCTTTGCTATTGTAAACAGTGCTGCAGTAAACATACGTGTGCATGTGTCTTTATCATAGACTGATTTATAATCCTTTGGGTATATACTCAGCAATGGGATGGCTGGGTCAAATGGTATTTCTAGTTCTAGATTCTTGAGGAATCTCCACACTGTCTTCCACAATGGTTGAACTAATTTACACTCCCACCAACAGTGTAAAAGCATTCCTATGTCCCCATATCCTCTCCAGCATCTGTTGTCCCCTGATTTTTAAATGATTACCATTCTAACTGGCGTGAGATGGTATCTCAATGTGGTTTTGATTTGCATTTCTGTAATGACCAGTGATGATCTTGTTTTTGTATATTTGTTGACTGCATAAATGTCTTCTTTCGAAAAGTGCCTGATGAGATCTTTAACCCACTTGGGGTTGTTGTTTTCTTATAAATTTGTTTAAGTTCTTTGTTGATTCTGGTTATTAGCCCTTTGTCAAATGGATAGATTGCAAAAGTTTTTTCCCATTCTGTTGGTTGCCAGTTCACTCTAATGATAGTTTCTTTCACTGTGTAGAAGCTCTTTAATTTAATCAGATACTATTTGTCTATTTTGGCTTTTGTTGTCATTGCTTTAGGTGTTTTAGTCATGAAGTCCTGCCTATGCCTATGTCCTGAATAGCATTGCCTAGACTTTCTTCTAGGGTTTTTATGGGGTTAGGTCTTATGTTTGAATCTTTACTCCATCTGGAGTTAATTTTTGTATAAGGTATCAGGAAGGCATCCAGTTTCAGCACATGGCTAGCCAGTTTCCCCAACACCATTTACTAAATAGGGAGTCCTTTCCCCATAAAATAATTGAAAAATGAGGGAAATATTGGATTGTTTTCTTAACCTTAGACTTCAGTATTGTTTGAGAAATCCTCTGAACCAAAGTTTAAAAGGCTGAATGCTTTTATCCTTGGCCAGTTTCCAATGTGGTGATGCATTTGGATGACAGGAAGAGTCAATATACTGAGGACCATGATAATAAGTCTTATTTTTTAATTTATTATTACTTAAAAGTGTATTTAAATTCATTTTAGGCTTGGTACTCTAGTAATTTGCATACTTTCCTTAATAAGATTTGGAAAGCATAATGTACTCCTACTTTCTTCTTTTCATGGTGTAAACTTTGACTTTTAAAATTGTAACCATTGTTTGAGAAACAATCCTTCCTATAATCTTGCAATCACTTAATTCACTTAATATTACATAGCATGATAAACATTTGATAATTTAAGGGCACTGAGTCATACACTTTTAAAACAATTGGGTAGACATAAACAAATACATATTATTACTCCATAGTCTTCTTGTTAATGTTGGTTATATAGTCATTTTTCTTAGCTAACAGTAACTTATAGTAATGGAAACACTCAAGTTCATAAATAATCACATGCTCTTTCTGTCACTTATGATGATGAAATCTACAAGCTTTTCAGTGTTCACATTGGAAAGGAACTATTAAAATAAAAATAAAATAAACATGTTTATAAAAGGATGAAAGTACTGTTAAGTGCAAATTCATGCATAAGACATTTTTCTGTTAGTCTTTACTTAGCATTCAATTAATTGCAACATTTATTGAATGATAAAAATGAACATTTAAAGATATTGATAATTAAAAACATGTTTTTCCAATGTGGAGTCGCCATAAGTAACTGACAATAAAATTAGTTATGTCATTTTAAATTAATTTCATCAGCTTTTCTTTGATGCTTTTATTAACATACATAGGAGCCATCATAATTACTCATGAATATTTGTGACCTGTGAACATGAATAACATGCCAACCAGGATATTGTAATGGCTTTCACTCCAGTGTTCTGATCACATTTCTTCTCACCTCCACAGAGATTTCTTCCATTAGCTTTGAATAAATATTTTCCTGCTATTTAACTTTTATATGTCTCTCAAAATTTATTTTAAATATAATTTCTTCTAATCAGATTTAAATGCCTCTGCCCTTCTCTACTCCCATAGTGTCATTGGGAATGCTTCTCCCATTCAAAAATCATAGAAATATCTCACTATGGTAAAGAATTTATTGGGCATCCCTAACAGACTGTTTGCTTTTGAGGGAAGGAACCATAAGTAAGGTAATGTTAATAAACACTTATTAAGTGCCTAGCATTGTCACATATATTGTCTCATTTGATCTTTACAACCCTGGCTATTGTAAAAAATAATGCTATCTCATTATATTGAGGCATGCTCAATATACACTCATTGATAATATTAGTGATGACAATAATAATGTCCCTGGTAAATCTGAGAGTATAGAAGCTAACACAGGTTATAAACTCTACCACTCATTTATCACAAACTCTAAAAAATGTTTTCATTAAAGGCAGTTAAAACCTGTTAAGCTTCAGGAAAAAGTAGACCTTTGCACAATATGCTAAAGCTCTGTGTCCATCACAATGTAGTTCAACTCATTATGCTCTTAGAATGGCACACTAAAGGTTTTTGAGACGTGTTTACTATTTCTATCAAATTTATGAAAAATTTAAATTTTCATACTAAGAGCAGGCTCATATTCATAGGACCTAAGGTGCTATCCTTTCATTTTTTTATTTTTGGTGGTTTTCCTGTACATCTGCCTTTGTGGGAAGATAGCCGAGAATTTTGGCTTTCAAAATACACTGGAGTCCAATTAAGCAAACTGGAAATACAGAGAGCAATAAGAATAAGAAAAACTGGCCAAAGAATGGCATGAGTTGCTGTTGTTAAATGAAGGGTAAATGGATATTTTGCAGAAGTGATAGATTTTTAATTCACCAAATAGTTTTAAATATCATGGTTGTGTTTTCTGGCTGAGATGATATATAAGGTATAAGGTGCCAGCAATATGGCACCAGTGTCCATAGTCCTGGATGGTCATGGTTTTGTATAATTTTCACCTTTAAATAATTTAAAATCGTTAAATTATAGAGAGCTTTTAATATGTTGAAAGCTCTCTGCTTCTATAATTATTTAATGTTATATACCTTAAGAAACATTTATTTTTCTTCTGGGGTTTTATGAATTGCCAGTATCCCAAAAGAATACATTTTAAAATAAGACCACATTTAGAAACTAGTTATTTTCTTCGTAATCTATGGTCTGTCTTTTAAAATCCCTCAGCATTTTCATGTAAGATTTTTTTGGATAACTTGATTATATAAGTGAGGAAATGATGAAAATTCTTTAACTGACTTCACACTTTATTTGGACTGTGATGGAGTTTTATTAGACTGAACAAGCTCACCTAACATGCCTATATATTTATCATTTTGTGCATGAAATAAAGGTGTCAACAGAAATTCAGAAAGAGACAATAGGAGCACCTCAAAGACAGGGATCTTGAGTAGGCTGATGGAACTCTATCACCAGGTCGATGTTTTAAGTTTATTTTAATTTTTTAAAGAAATTGTATTCTGTATATTTGAGGTTTACAATATGATGATATGGGATAGTAAAATGGTTATTATCCTGAAGCAGATTAACATATCTATCATCTCACAGTTACTTTTTTTGTGACAAGAGCAGATAAAATCTACTTATCCAGCAAAAATCCTTAATACATTACAGTTTTATTAACTTCATCTTCATATTGTACATTAGCTCTCTAAACTGGTTCATCCTACCTAGCTGCTACCTTTTATCCTTTGACCTATGTCTGTTGACCGTGCCTCCCCATCCTGTGGTAATGGTAACCACTGTTAAATTTTCTATCTCTGTTTAAGTTCTCTGTAAAGTACATATAACATACAAAACATGTCATAATCAACTTTATATTATTGGTAAAGCTTCCAGTTAACAGTAGGCTAGCGGTAATAAAGCATTTAGGAAGTAAAAAGTTATACACAGATTTTCAACTGTGGGTAAATTCACCACCTCTAACTCTCACATTACTAAAGGGTCGACTATAGGAGTGTTTATGTATTTGTGCATGTGTGTGCGTGTGTGTGTGTGTGTGTGTGTTTTCTGTGGACAGAAAAGTGAGATCATGCGGCAGGGCATGGTGGCTCACGCTTGTAATTCCAGCACTTTGGGAGTCTGAGGCAGGTGGATCACAAGGTCAGGAGTTTGAGACTAGCCTGGCCAATATGGTGAAACACTGTCTCTACTAAATATACAGAAGTTAGTCAGGCCTGGTGGCAGGCGCTGTAGTCCCAATTACTTGAGAGGCTGAGGCAGGAGAATCCCTTGAACCTGGGAGGTGGAGGTTGCAGTGAGCCCAGATCACGCCACTGCACTCCTGCCTGGGTGACAGAGTGAGACTCCTCTCAAAATAAATAAATAAGATCATGTAATATTTCTATTTCTGTGTCTGGCTTACTTAGTATAATGTTATGCAGGTCCATCATTGATGTGGCAAGTAGCATAAAATTCTATTGTGTGTGTATACATACACTGTATATGTGTGTACACATACACACACACATACACTCACACACATATATGACATTAAACATTTTTTCAGATCTCAGCTATTGTGAATGATGCTTCAATGAATATGAGAGTGTAGATGTATTTACAACGTGTTGATTAGAAAAAGCATTTCTGGGTTGTATAGTAGCTCTATTTTTAATTTCCTTAGGAACCTCTACACTGTTTCCCATAAAGATTGTACCAATCTACATTCCTACCAACAATATACTAAGGTCTGCTTTCTCCACACACACATCAACATTTGATATCTCTCATCTTTTTTATAACAGCTGTCCTTAGAAGTGTGAGGTGATATATCTCTTAGTGGTTTTAACTTGCGTTTCCTTGATTATTAGTGAGGTTCAGTACATTTTCATATACATGTTGGACATGTTTATGTCTTCTTTGGAGAAATGGCTGTTCAGATCCTTTGCCCATTTTTCAGTCAGTTTGGTTTTTTGATATTGAGTTGTAGTTGTAAGAGTACTTTATAAGTTTTAAATATTAATCCCTTATCAGATGTTTGTTTTATAAATACTTTTTTTCCCAGTGCTTAGGATGGCTTTGCATTTTCTGTGTACTCCCTTCGCTGTAGGAAATCTTTTTAGTTGATGTAGTTTCATTTATTTTTGCTTTTGTAGCTTGAGCTTTTGATGTGACATACAGAAAATCATTGTCAAGGCCAATGTCAAGGAGCACTTCTATGTTCTCTTCTAGGAGTTTTATCGTTTCAGGTCTTATATTTAAGTCTTTGAGTTGATTTTTGTGTGCTAAGACCCCCATTTTATTCTTTTGCACATGGAAATTCAGTTTTCCCAAGACCATTTATTGAAGAGATTATTTTTTCCCATTGTGTCCTCCTGGTGACATTATTAAAAATTAGTTGCCCTTATATGTTTGAATTTATTTCTAGACATTTTATTCTGTTCTATTGGTGTTTGTGTCTGTTTTTTTTTTCTGACAGTACTATACTTTTTAAATTATTATGGCTTTGTAACATAAATTGAAATCAGGAAATGTGAATACTTTCAACTTTGCTTTTCTTTCTCAGTATTGGTTTGTCTATTCAGTTTTTTGTGGTTTCATATGACTGTTAGGATTTTTTCTTTTTCTTTTTCTTTTTTTCTTTCTTTGTAAAAATAAATCTTGTTCTGTAGCCCAGGCTAGAATACACTGGTGAGATACCAGCTCACCGCAACCTCCACTTTCTGGGTCCTGGTTCAAGCAGTTCTCCTACCTCAGCCTCCAGAGTAGCTGAGATTACAGGCATGCACCATCATGCCTAGCTAATTTTTGTATTTTTAGTAAAGATGGGGTTTCACCATGTTGGCCAGGCTGGTCTTGAACTCCTGACCTTGTGATCCATCTGCATTGGCCTCCCAAAGTCCTGAGATTACAGGTGTGAGCACCACACCTGACCTCTTTTTTCTATTTTTGTGAAGGACACATCAGAATTTTGAAAGGAATTGTGTTAATTCTGCATATTGCTTTGGGTAGGGAGGACATTTTAACAATATTAATAATTCTTCCCATCCACAAATACAATATACCCTTCCATTTATTTGTGTCTTCTTCAATTTCTTTCATTAATGTCTAAAATATGTATAAATCTTTCACATTTTTAAATTTTTTTTTTACTCTACCATAAATAGTATTTTTTTATCAGTTGGATTATTATTTGTGTATAGAAATACTATTGATTTTTGTAGGTTGATGTTGTATCCTGAAAATTCACTGAATTTGTTTATCAGAACTGACATCTTTTTGGTAGAATCTTTGGGATTTTCTACATATAGGATTATGTCATCTGCAAATAGAAATAATTTTACTTCTTCCATTCTTATTTGAATGCTTTTTATTTCTTTTTCTTGTCTGATTGTTCCTGCTAGTACTTCCAGTACTAAGCTAAATAGAAACGGTTAGAGTAGACATCCTTGTCTTGTACTAGATCTTAGTGGAAAAGCTTTCAGTTATTCTCCACTGATTATAATGTTAGTCGGGGGATTTTTATAAATAAACTTTATTAGGTTGGGATATTTTCTTTCTGGTGTTAAAGTATTAAGAGTTTTTGTCAAGAAGGGATGCTGCACTTTGTCAAATACAAAGTCTTCCAAAAACTCTCAGCATTTTCATGTAAGATTTTTTAGATAACTTCATTATATAAGTGAAGAAATAATGAAAATCCTTTAACTAACTTCACACTTCATTTGGACTTTGTTGGAGTTTTATTAGACTGAACACGCTCACTGAACATGCCTATATATTTATCATCTTGTGCATGAAATAAGGGTGTCAGAGGAAAAGGCATGAAGAAACAAAAGGAGCACTTCAAAGGCAAGAAGCCCGATTAGGCTGATGGGATTCTATCCCCAGGTTGATTTTTGATAGGCGTAAAGTTATTTGAATTTCTTATCCCAAATTCCAGTGGGAGTGTGTCTTGTTAAAAGCTGAGTCTATCAGTCTCTGTTCCTTGCATAAATTAATTTTTAAGGTTTCTGAAAATGAGTTGCTACATCATTTGCTGAGCATATTCAGCCTCTATACTTTTACATGAGATTAAAGCAAACATGAAATGAAAAAAGCAACTGAAATGGCATTTCACTCCTCTTCCGTTCTGCTCTCCACTGTCCACAATTATACTGGTGACCCACTGACTACTTGTATTGGAAGAGGAGAGGCAAGAGAAAGTAGTGAATTAAAAGGGAGAACCACTGCAGCTTAAATTATAATCTTAAAGAATGATAGAAGCAGAATTTCAGGTCATCAGCAAGTTCAATACACTTCCCCTCAGTGCCCTTGATGATGATTTTATGATTCTGGATGCTTTCCTCTAGTGGTTGAGTAGGTCATGGAGAGAAGGAATTGAGGTGGGTCTTACTTAGCCCATTGTTGTTTCCTTATTTTTTATTTCATTTTATTTTATAAAACCACCACGATAGAGTTACTTATACATGAGGCTAATAACTTCTGAATATGTAGGTATGTGGAGTTGTGATTCAAACCCATGTTCATATGCATTCTGTGCCTTGATTGTTGCCACAGCCCATGAAGGTTCTCTACCACCAAATTAAAGAGTCATTGAAACACTGTTTTCTTACACCACCATAATGGCACATACATGAAACAAATTATTTGCATAGCCATTGTAATATATACAGCTCACCAATAACAGTCCCCTGATTGTGAACATTCAGAAGGTCTTTGTTGTATAGCTAACTTACTTATATCATCTCTGAATATGGCTAAAAGTTATCAGGGTTTTTCTTGTTGGATCTGAATGTTTATTTATTTGTAATATCTTAATACATTTCTTAATGTTCATAAAATTCTCATCTTTTTAATATATGCAGTGTCTGTTATGCCATTTTGCCATTCTGATGTTGGTACAAGTGTCTTCTCTCATTTTTTTTTTCTGAACAAGCTGACAAAGGTTTGCCTATGTTGTTGATATTTTCAAAGCACTAACTTTTGGTTAAAAATTTTAATGAATTTTAAAATCAATTTTCTATTTCATTGATTTCTCCTCTAATATTTATTATTACTTTTATTCTGCTAACATTGGGCTTCATTTGCCCTTATTTTTCTAATATCTTAAGGAAGAAGTTGAAGTATTTGACTTGAGATAATTTTTCCCCTTTTCTAATATAGATGTTTAGTGCTATTAATTTTTCTTAGGAACTCCTTTAGTAGGATTCTCACAATTTTTGTTATATTTTATTTTCATTTTCTTTTAGTTGAACATATATTTGCTTTTCCCTTTCTTCTTTGATCCATGGGTTATTTAGAAATTTGTTATTTGGTTTCCAAGTGGTTGTGATTTTTAGAAATCTTTGTACTATTGATTTTTAATATAATTTCATCATAGTCTGAGACTATACTTTGTATTACTGTTAATCTTTTAAGATTTATTTTGTGACCCAGAATATAGTCTATCTTGGTAAATATTACATATTGTCTTGAAAAAAGTATAGTTTGGTATAAATTAGCAGAATACCCTGTAAATGATAATTACTTTAAGTTGGTTGATATTGTTGCTTACATGTTCCACTAACTTTCTAATTATTTGCTCTATTATTTATTCAAAGAAAATATTAAAATTTTAACTTTAATTCTAGATTTCTGTTTCTCCTTCAGTTATGTGTTTTGCTTTATGTATTTTTAAACTTTCAGTCTGTCCTTTCTTTTGTATATTGTCTCTTATTTCCTTACTTTTGTAGTAATTGATTGATTTTCTATTCTGGTATTTTCCTCTACTACTTTGAAAGTTATAAACCCTGGTACCATTATTTTAGCATTTACTCTAAATGTCTAATATGCCAACTTTAAATTCAAATATTAAGAGCAAGGTCTTCAGGATTTCAACCTTCCTTCCAAACAGCACAGTGAAATTTTAATCACTTGATCTCCAGTTATTTTGTATCCTACTTGTATGCTATATTTTCTTTTCTTTTTAACATTAATCTATCAGACTTTATTAAATATAAAATTTATATTCATCAAAAGATAATTTTTTAATAGTACAACTATGAAAGGATAGCTTTGTTTTTTTCCTTTGGGGTATATTTTATTGAGATCATGTTGTTTATAGATCACATTTAGGAAATTATTTTTTAAAATGACTTTATTTACATATCATAAAAATCACCAATTTTAGGTGTACATGTCAGTGCTTTTTTAGGGAATTACAGAACTGTGAGGCCATCCCTGAAAGAAGATTCCTTGCACCCATTTGCTATCACTCCCCATTTCAACCCCCAGCCTTACGCAGCTACTAACCTACTTTCTTCTCCATCAGTTTTCTCTTCTGGCTGTTTCATACAGATAGATTCATACATCCTCTGGTCTTTTATTATTATACTTTACATTCTGCAGTACATGTGCAGAATGTGCAGGTTTGTTATATAGGTATACATGTGCCATGGTGGTTTGTTGCACCCGTCACGCTGTCATCTACATTAGGTATTTCTCCTGTTATCCCTAGCCCCCCATCCCCTGAAGAGCCCAGTGTATGATGTTCCTCACACTGTGTCCATGCATTCTCATTGTTCAACACCCACTTATGAGTTAGAACATGCTGTGTTTGGTTTTCTATTCTTCTGTCAGTTTGCTGAGAATGATAGTTTCTAGCTTCATCCATGTCCCTGCAAAGGATATGGACTCATCCTTTTTTATGTTTGCATAGTATTGCATGGTGAATATGTGCCACATTTTCTTTATCCAGATCCAGTTTATTATTGATGGGTATTTGGGTTGGTTTCAAGTCTTTGCTATTGTGAACAGTGCTGCAATTAACATACATGTGCATGTGTCTTTATAATAAAATGCTTTATAATCCTTTGGGTATCTACCCAGTAATGAGATTGCTGAGTCAAATGGTATTTCTCGTTCTACATCCTTGAGGAATCGCCACACTGTCTTCCACAATGGTTGAACTAATTTACACTTCCACCAACAGTGTAAAAGTGTTACTATTTCTCCATATTCTCTCCAGCATGTGTTGTCTCCTGATTTATGAATGATGACTATTCTAATTTGTGTGAGATGGTATCTCAATGTGGTTTTGATTTGCATTTCTCTAATGACCAGTGATGATGAGCTTTTTTTTTCATATGTTTGTGGTTATATAAATGTTTTCTTTTGAGAAGTGTCTGTTCATATCCTTTGCTCACTTTTTGATGGGGTTGTTTGTTTTTTCTTGTACATTTGTTTTAGTTTTTTATAGATTCTGGATATTAGTCCTTTGTCAGTGGATAGATTGCAAAATTTTTTCCCATTATATTGGTTGCTGGTTCACTCTAATGATAGTTTCTTTCACTGTGCAGAAGCTCTTAAGTTTAATTAAATCCCATTTGTCTATTTTGGCTTTTGTTGCCACTGCTTTTGGTGTTTTAGTCATGATGTCCTTACACATGCCTATGTCCTGAATGGTGTTGTCTAGGTTTTCTTCTAGGGTTTTTATGATGTTAGGTCTTATGTTTAAATTTTCAATCCATCTGAGGTTAATTTCTGTGTAAGATGAAAAGAAGGGTCCAGTTTCAGGTTTTTTCATATGGCTAGTCAGTTTTCCCAACACCATTTATTAAATAGGGAATCCTTTCCCCATTGCTTGTTTTGTCAGATTTGTCAAAGACCAGATGATTGTAGATGTGTGGTGTTATTTCTGAGGCCTCTGTTCTGTTCCATTGGCCCATATCTCTGTTTTTATATCAATATCATCCTGTTTTAATAACTGTAGCCTTGTAGTATAGTGTCAAGTCAAGTAGTGTGATTCTTCCAGCTTTTTTTTTTCTTTGTTTGTTTGTTTTTGCTTAGAATTGTTTTGGCTGTGTGGGCTCTTTTCTGGTTCCATATGAAGTTTAAGGTGTTTTTTTCCAATTCTGTGAAGAAAGCCAATGGTAGCTTGATGAGAATAGCATGGAATCTATAAATTACTTTGAGCAGTATGGCCACTTTCCTGATATTGATTCTTCCTAACCATAAGCATGGAATGTTTTTCCAACTGTGTGTCCTCTCTTTTCCCTTGAGTAGTGATTTGTAGTTCTCCTTGAAGTGGTCCTTCACATCCCTTGTTAGTTGTATTCCTAGGTATTTTATTCTCTTTGAAGCAATTGCAAATGGAAGTTCACTAATGATTTGGCTCCCTATCTATTACTGGTGTGTAGAAATGCTTGTGGTTTTTGCACATTGATTTTGTATTCCGAGGTTTTGCTGAAGTTGCTTATCAGCTGAAGGAGATTTTGGGCTGAGATGATGGGGTCTTCTAAATATACAGTCATGTTGTCTGCAAACAGACACAATTTGACTTCCTTTTTACCTAACTTAATACCCTTTATTTCTTTTTCTTACCTGATTGTCGTGGCCACAACTTCCAATACCATGTTGAATAGGAGTGGTGAGAGAGGGCATCCTTGTATTGTGCCAGTTTTCAAAGGGAATGCTTCCAGTTTTTGCCCATTCAGTATGATATTGGCTGTGAGTTTGTCACAAATAACTCATATTATTTTGAGAAACATTCCATCGATACCTACTTTATTGAGAGTTTTCAGCATAAAGGCTGTTGAATTTTTTCCAAAGTGTTCTCTGCATCTATTGAGATAACTATGTGGTTTTTGTCTTTGGTTCTGTTCAAGTGTTGAATAACCTTTATAGATTTGCATATATTGAACCAGCTGTGCATCCCAGGGATGAAGCCTACTTGATCCTTATGGGTAAGCTTTTTGATGTGCTGTTAGTTTTCCAGTATTTGATTGTGGATTTTCACATCAATGTTCATCATGGATAATGGCCTGAAATGTTCTTATTTGTTGTGTCTCTGCCAGGCTTTGGTGTCAGGATGATGTTGATCTCGTAAAATGAGTTAGGGAGAGCTCCCTCTTTTTGTATAGTTTGGAATAGTTTCAGAAAGAATGGTACCAGCTCCTCTTTTTACCTCTATTAGAATTTGGCTGTGAACACATCTGGTCCTGGACTTTTTTTGGGTGGTAGTCTATTAATTTCTGCCTCAATTTCAGACCTTGTTATTGGTCTGTTCAGGAATTCAACTTCTCTTTGGTTTAGTCTTTGGAGGGTGTATGTGTCCAGGAATTTATTCATTTTTCCTAGATTTATTGGTTTATTTGTATAGAGATGTTTGTAATATTCTCTGATAGTAGTTTGTATTTCTGTGGTATCAGTGGCAATATCCCCTTTATCATTTTTTATTGCATGTATTTGATTCTTCTCTCTTTTCTTTTTATTGATCTGGCTAACAATCTATCTACTTTGTTGATCTTTTCAAAAAACCAGCTCCTGGATTTATTGCTTGTTTTTTGATGGGTCTTTTGTGTCTCTATCTCCTTCATGTCTGCTCTTAGTTATTTCTTGTCTTCTGCTAGCAAGTTTGATCTTGCTCTAGTTCTTTTAATCATGATGTTAGGGTATCAATTTTAGATCTTGTTTCTCTTGTGGGCATTTAGTACTATAAATTTCCCTCTAGACACTGCTTTAAATGTGTCCCAGAAATTCTGGTACATTGCGTCTTCATTCTCAATGGTTTCAAAGCACATCTTTATTTCTGCCTTCATTTGATATTTTTATCCAGTAGTCATTCAGGAGCCAGTTGTTCAATTTGCATGAAGCTGTGTGGTTCTGAGTTAGTTTCTCAATTGTGAGTTCTGATTTGATTGCCCTGTGGTCTGAGAGACTGTTACGATTTCCATTCTCTTGCATTTCCTGAGGAGCATTTTACTTCCAATTATGTGGTCAGTTTTAGAATAAGTGTGATGTGGTGTTGAGAAGAATGTATATTCTGTGGATTTGGCATAGAGAGTTCTGTAGATGTCTATTAGGTCTGCTTGATCTTGAACTCAAGATCTGAGTTCAAGTCTTGGATAGTCTTGTTAATTTTCTGTCTTGTTGATCTGTCTAATATTGATAGTGGGGTGTTAAATTATCTCACTATTATTGTGTGGAAGTTTAAATCTCTTTATAGGTCATTAAGAACTTGCTTTATGTATCTGGGTGCTCCTGTATTGTGTGCATATATATTTAGGATAGTTAGCTCTTCTTGATGTATTGATTCCTTTACCATTAGGTAATGTCCTTCTTTGTCTCTTTTTATCTTTATTGGTTTAAAGTCTGTTTTATCAGAGACTAGGTCTGCCATTCCTGCATTTTTTGTTCTCCATTTACTTGGTAAATCTTCCTCCATCCCTTTATTTTGATCCTATGTGTGTCTTTGTACATGAGAGGGCTCTTCTGAATACAGCACACTGATGATCTTCACTCTATATCCAATTTCCCAGGCTGTGTCATTTGATTGAGGCATTTAACCTATTTACATTTAAGGTTAATATTATGTATGAATTTGATCTTGCCATTTTGATGCTAGCTGGTTGTTTTGCCCATTAATTGATGCAGTTTCTTCATTGTGTTGATGGTCTTTAC
>PVKP010030417.1:0-27950 GCA_004027715.1 Plecturocebus donacophilus
TAAATAAAATATTGGTTGGCTGCTTATTTGTTATTTTCATCCCCTATTCCTTCCTGTCTCCATTGTTAAACACAATTATTGGCATAAAAGAGGTTTTTAATACCCATTTTTAGACTGTATTCTAGCCTGGGCAATAAAACAAGAATCCCATTCTCTCTCCCTCTTTCTCTTCCTCTTTCTTTCTCTCTTTCATTCTTTTGTTTTCCCTTTCTTTCTTTTGCTGTTTCTTTCTCTCTTCTTTTCTAAAATCTCTTCCTTTCATTCTTTCATTCTTTTTTTTCTTCCTTTTGCTGTTTCTTTATTTCTCCTTTTCTCTCTTTTTCTAAAATCTCTTCCTCTTTCTTTCTCTCTTTTATTCTTTTTATTCTAAAAAAAAAAAAAAAAAATTACAAAAATTAGCTGGACGTGATTGTGCACATCCATAATCCCAACTACTCGGAAGGCTGAGGCAGGAGAATTGCTTCAACCTGGAAGACAAAGGTTGCAGTGAGAAGAGATCACGACACTGCACTCCAGTCTGGGTGACAGAGTGAGATTCTGTCTCAAAAAAAAAAAAAAAGAAAAACCAAAAAAAAGACTCGAGAGTTCAACGTTCACCTTCATATTAACAGGTGCTCTCCTGATCTCTCACCTGTACTTTGGTCCACTTTCAGTTTCTCTCTTTTCTTGAAATAGCACCTCCGCCATTCCTCAGCTGCTGGGCATATTGGCTGCTTTCAGCTCACAGTGTTTCTCACTGGAAATTACGTGCTGCCGCAGAGAGCTGCCTTGTTCAAAGAACTACTTCCTCTAAGGCTGCTTATGGTCAATGACTGGCTGGTATGGGAATAAGAGGCCTCTTGAGGGGTCATCCCAGCCCCAGAGCTCCTGTAGGATTGGATGAGGTCTCAACTGCAACAGCTTTGAGGGTCAGCTCCTCTGCTCCCAACTGCAGTCCTCACTTCCTTACAGGTGTATCTTCTGAGAGCATTCTCCATGTGAATGTTTTGCAATCAACGCCTCATCTATTCCAGTCAACACCTCATCTCTTCCCATTTTCAGGGAAGCCAATTTAAGACAGAGGCTGGCATCATGCACTGGCCTGTTGTATTGGCAGAACATGTGGATTCATAGATTGAACTTCTGGTCAAAAATATTACTAGCACCACCCTGCCTAAGGGGTTTTCAATATTATCGTCACCAAACCGTCTCTTTGAATTAGTTCTGAAAGCATATGATATGTCAGAAATTTATACCTTTAATTAATATATGAGTTTCCTAGCAGAAAACTGGATAGAAGTTATTCTGCTGTCTAGATAAAATTGGATGAGCTATAGAAAAAGAAAAGGAGAGAAAAAGGCTTTATGAGGCCTAATTGGGAAGAGAAGTTCACAGTGGGGTTCCCTGGTGCCTTATTTGTATGTGACTCAGGGAGGAATGGGAGAAAGATCACATCAGGACAGTGGGTACCTGGAGTCAGGGATACTGAAAAGGAGGCTGTGACAGGGAACTAACTGATAATTTTTGCTTTAAGATGACTCTAAAATGAAGCTACTTTAAACCATACTGCCCACACAGATACATTTCTCTTCTGAACTCCTTTTCCCATTCATTTTGGTGCTCAATCTTATTTTGTCACGTGTCATTCAAATATTTGATAGGATATAGGAATATAACTTTTCTCATACTTCTTTTGAATGATTTATAGCATTAATGTAAAACTATGCAGGGAATAGGGGTTCAATAAGTACTTGAATGAATGAATGAATAAATGTAAGATGGAAGGAATACCAAGTTAGGAAAGATAAAAGCATTAGTGATCCAAAGGTCCTAAAATGTGAATTTAACACAATATTTTTTGTAAGAATCAATGCATAGATATATTTTGATGTTGTCTGAATCCAAATTATATTTTTGAGATGGCACTTATGATCCTAAATTGCAGTTGATCTAACTATCTTGTTATAAGAGATAATGGGCTTCATGTAATTTCAGTACATATTACAGCTCAGTGAGAGTGAAGAGACCTACCAGATAGTTACGTGCATTATGTAAACTCTGAGCCATAAATGGCTTCTTTTTATTCTGGGGAGCCAAGTTACAGAAGCACCTTCGCCTTCTGCTGAACACAGGGTTCTGCCCTGTCACTGAGAACAAAGATGCAGACTGCAGAACACTTTTGTGTCTAGAGGCCTAAATGGCTGTAAAATGACTCAATTTCCAGATGAAATAACCAGGCTCCTATTTCTCTTGGACAAAGTCTCAGTACATTCCTTTCTTCCACTTAATCCTACTGACCAAAATATTGAGGTAAAACATTTCTAGGAATAGTTTGAAATGAGGATAATAACCATCCCCTTTTACCACACTCCATTTTTCCAGGAAAGATAATTTCTTTTTTAATTGATTCTTATTAAGAACACTCTGCAGTTACTCCTTCCTCCAAATCAAATATCAAACTAAAAATATTAAAATCAGTCTGCATGTATTCATAAAGTAAAACCTGTGAGTGTAATCCTTTGCATATGGTTACCCAAAACAGATGTAAATGTGAGTGGGTGTAATATTGAACCAAATAATGATCTCCTTCTAAAAGGTTAAAGCATTTATGTTCATCAGACCAAAAGAACCAAAGCTCCCTCCTTGCTTTGGTCTTGCCGTAACCCTTAAGGTGGTCTGATGTGACATTATTTATTTGAAACGGGACAAGCTATTTTAAAAATGACACATTTAAAGCCACATTCAATAAATGGAATCTATGCTGAAAGTTATTAATAATTTACAGTAGAAATAACTTAATTACTTAGAAACAGCAGTTAACTTGACAGGCATTTGTTGTAATCCGTAATTAGGAAAAACAGGAAAGTTACAGAAAGAGCTGGGGATGGCAATGACTTAATATCAAAAGCAATTTCTAAACAAAAAGGTTTTCCTCAAGAAAGAGTGAGTCCTGTTGAACTCGTGAACAAATATGGCTGAATGATTGAATTCCCTAAGTTTTTCCACATCAAACATTACTGAAATATTTTGCCCAAGAGAAACCTCAATAATACTTCCATGGAATATATATTTTTTAAGACAAAATGGATTTCTGATGAACTCACAATATAATTCAAGTTACTAAATGGATTAATGTTTTGTTTGGAATTAGAAAATATGAGCTAATTGTCTTTTGCAAGACATTTTAAAGATAATTTTAGTTTCAAAGACTTATATGAAGACTTTTTTCTCTGAAGATAATTAGACACTGGAACATATAAGTAAAATAAATAAGTAAACAAGTAGAATAAAAATATCATTATTAGTGGAGGATAATTTTGTCTTACAACATGAGAGATAGAAAGTAGAGGCCACACATCCAAATAGTTGAAAAAGAAAGTGGATACTTTCATCTGAACTGAAAGGGGACTTTGAATTTGACTGGTAGTATTAAAATGCACGTTACAGATGGGGATCAGTAACTGGAATTGTGTCAATGTTTCATTGTCCCTCACCAGCCTTTGTTCTCAAGCTTATTCAAAGTAAGGTCAGCAAAAAGGTTTACAATTTGTGCTATTCTTGACAGATTTCACCACAAGGTAAATAATATGACAATAATCAGTGAATGTCTAATTGTACCTGAAGGATTTTGCTCCTTGAACAAAATCATGAACTGAGAAGCCCAGGTCTGCAGTTCGAGAAGGGAAGCTGATCTAAGATTTTGACAGAATGACTTACAAACTGAATCGTTTGAATTTTTGAGGGAACAGAGGATTTCCAAATTTGAAAATTTGGAAATTTTTGAAGAAAGGACAGATCGCATTTGCATCCTTACATATGAGATTATACCTGTGAAGATAATTGGAGTACACAGGTAGGTCAGTATTGACGGTGCATTAATTAGAGCAGGCTTTGAATGGTTCTGAGTGACAGAAGCCTTCAGTATGTATGCCACTTAATTTTAAATTTTTAATCAAATGAGCAATTAAGATGACTCTATCCTAGAACTTAAGTCTTATTATTTACCATAATTCTCAACTTTTGCTTATGTGATTGTTTAAAATATGTCATTTTAATGATAAATAAAAGAAGTTGCTTTCCTTATTTATGATTTATAAAATGCTTTCCACTATTTATTAGTTGTTACCCAGAAATAATTTCCTTTTTTGTGTGGCTTTCTACATTTTCTGTCTTTAATCTAATTGCTCTGGCCAGCTGCTGTAATTCACTACATTGTGCGGATAGATGGAATAATTTCTCGAGTGGCATCTGGATTGAAAATTAGGGAGAAACAAGGGAGCCATATTAACTCTGGGACAGATTATTAAACACAACTGTGGGTACCCAGGAACATCTGTGGTCAGACCCTTTCATGGCCAATGTTATTCACAAGGTTAGTGTGTCAGGAACCTTTCTTTTCGAAGATATATTCTGAATTATAGTATCTCCAAATCCGTGCTACTGTTTCTAATGGTCAGAACCAGGACCATCAGCAATGACCTGCTACATCTTATTATCACCTTTGCAGATGATAATAAGATTTAAACCTCATTCACTTATTTAAACATGAACACTGTATATACCTATCCTACACAAGAAGCTGGGAACACAAAGATGGTAAGGTGTGTCATGAGTTGCCTCTTTCAATTTTCATTTTACATGCCGTTTTGCTAACCTGACTTCCAGCAGCATTTATAAAATGAAGTAATAGGTCTGCAAGGCTGATGTTTGGGGATAAAGAGGGAAGCCTCTCTCTCATAAGGCAAGCAAAAGGAAATCTCAAAAAAAAAGCACCATTGAACTCATAAACTTACAAATTACTGATGGAATTGGAAAGCTCTTCATCTCAAGATGATAACTGTAAGGTATCGTAAGACAATCAGTAAAAGAATCAGTTGTACGTCCTGTACTCTATTTACTCAGAAAATCATATACATGTAAAACACCAAGACATTATCTTCTCTCAAACCTTACCTCTCTCCCTAATTCTAACTTAAATAACAACAGCATGTGTAGTACCCAAGTCACCTACCCCAGTATTGGTCTTCAAGTCTTGTAGCGTCCACCACCCAAACATCTCTTGAAATCTGTTGGCTCTTTTCTACCCTCACTGCCATTGCAGTGGTTTGGGTCTTCACCATCTCTCTTCCGGATGACTGCACAGACTCAGGATTTCCTAACTGGCTCCATTTGTCTCCAGTGCCTCCCCATTTGGCCCACTCTCCATGCAGAGTTGTCTTTTCAAAGCACAAATGTGACTGTGTCCCTTCCCTGTTTTAGATCCTTCCTTGACTCGTTATTAGTGATAGAATGTAGCCCTTCACAAGCGCATCTCATTCTGTCTTTTCACATTTATTTCCCATCTGTACTCGATGTACCCAGAGCATGTGATATCCTCTTTGTACTTCTTTTCCCTTAGATGTATGACTATCTGTGTGGAATGCCTTTCACCTTGTTTTGCTTAAAGATGTTGCTCAGATTTTACATCATCTAATGATTTGGCTATTTTCTCCAGGCAGAGCACATTGCAATCTTCTCTGTGCTACCAAGGTACTTGGTAGGTGTTTCTAATTTAATTAATCATTTTATCTTTTAATTATTTGGTTGCACTTTGTTTTTCTCTTCCTCATACTAGACTATTGGAAGGTAGGGACTATCTTATTTATTATTATATCTCCAGGCTTAGCACATTGACTGATCCAGAATTGTCATTCAATAGATGTTTGCTGAATGAAGAAACTAGAGTTGATATTTATTTATTAGGTTTGTACAAGATATGGCATCATCGGAAATGTGCTGGTTATGCACAATATTGACAACAATAACATAACCAGAATTTTCTTAGCGCTTTGTACTCCACAGACGAAAGCCATGGGTATACATCTAATTTGCTTGAATTCTGGAGATGAAGTAGTATAATTCCCCAAAATACTGGATGAGAAAATTGTACACGGCTCAGGAGGACAATGTATTCTTTGACATGAGCCATGAAAGCTTTCAAAACAAAAATATAAATTCTCCTCGCCTCTGGGCTATTCTCCCTAGTCTCTTTCCTACAAGAGATTATATTTTTTCCTTCTGTACACATATTTTTAGAGCACTCTGCTGTTAGGAAGTATTCTGCAACTTCTAGTTAACCTATTTAGATTTCAGTGTTCTTATCTGTATAATGAGCCTAATGGTACTAAGCTGTTCTCCCAGGGATGTTTGATTAAATATGTTTCTTTACATTGCACAGGCTCTGCATACATCAGCAAGTATTTTCAAAATAAAATGTTCTATATGCACAGAAAATAGTTTCATTTGGCATTGTTTTAAAAGCAAGCACATTTCCAAGAGGGAACGTTTGCACCATCAGCAAACATTTCAAAATGGACCTAAGGTAAAAATTGTTATGACTGCAGTGAATGTTTTATTTGGGATTGATAAGATAGGCAAGTATTTCAAAACATCTCCACCCAAAATTTTTAATGGGAAAGCAAGGCTTGGTGGAAAAAGCTAATTTTTTCTATGCTCAAAATGCTAGGTATTAAAGATTTTCTAATATTTTTTAGTCCCAGACAGTCCTCTGTCATACTGTATATTCTTAGAATGCCTTCTTTGCCACTTCAAGTATAAATAGAGCCCCAAATTCGTGATGTAATGCTTTACCCCAGTGTACTTTCCTGTCATTTCTTTTTTTAAAATTTTTTTTGGAGATGGAGTCTCCCTTTGTCACCCAGGCTGGAGTGGAGTGGCACAATCTCGACTCACTGCAACCTTTGCCTCCCAGGTTCAAATGATTCTACTGCCTCAACCTCCTGAGTAGCTGGGATTACAGGTGTAAGCCACCGTGCCTGGCTCTTTCCTGTCATTTCATATACCGACAAGGACTGCATTGATCTCCCTCATAAGCACAGCTACACTGGCTTGGGTGGACAGAATCCCCTTTTCCATAACTTGAATTTTTTTCTCCATCTGACCTTTGTATCACTTCCACCATTTTTTATGACAACCACAAGTTTCTTTCTCAGCAATAGGTGGACTCAGACAGGCAGAGGGGAGAAGCCAGTAAAGAAGGAGAAATAAATGAAAACCAAAGAGAAATTTAAACAAAATATATCCTGAAATGCTTCTGAGATGCTGAAAATGGTAGAATAAATTTAGACTTTTTTTTTCTTTTTTTTTTTTTTTTTTTTTTTTTGAGACAGAGTTTTGCTGTTGTTGCCCAGGCTGGAGTGCAATGATGCGATCTTGGGTCACTGCAACCTCTGCCTCTCAGGTTCAAGCAATTCTCCTGCCTCGGTCTCCTGAGTAGCTGGGATTACAGACATGTGCTACCATGCCCAGCTAATTTTGTATTTTTAGTAGAGACAGGGTTTCTCCATGTTGGTCAGCCTCATCTCGAACTCTTGACCTCAGGTGATCCGCCTGCCTTGGCCTCCCAAAGTGCTAGGATTACAGGCAAAATTTATACTTTTTAAAAAGAAATCATCAGATAATATTTTATCTCACACCTTATTATCTTTTCTACACCTGGATTTAGTTGTTGGTAGGTGAATAGATGAATGCTTCCTTCAGTAAAGTTGATGTTAAAAATAACTGCAGTCTAGTTAATAGCACATGCAAAAGTTCTGACTCCAGGAACTAGAGTTTAGGTTCCTTACGGGATTTCATACCTGCACTGTAAGACCAATTATGAACTTTTAACAGAATAACATATTTTGTGTTTTGGCCACTGTTAATCTGAGTGTTCTAATTTTACAGTTGAACTGAATCCTAACTGATACAAGGAATTTCTTTCTTCTCTATATTTATGTCTGGGCTGGGTGTGGTGCCTCACTCTTGTAATCCCAGCACATCTGTAGGCTGAGGTGGGAGGACTGCTTGAGGCCAGGAGTTTGAGGCTGTAGTTTGCTGTGATTGTGCCACTGTACTCCTGCCTGAGCAACAGAGTGGGGCCTCTTCTCTAAAAACAATATATATATATATATGTCTGAAGGATCCCAATAAGAGATAGTGATCTCTCAAGAACATGGTGTTCTGTTATTTAGTTGCTTTTTCTTTTCCTATCAAATGAGTGAGAACAAGTTTATATTCTGATAATCAACTCTTAAACAAGATCAACTTCTTCAGCATTGTATAGGAGGAGCTTGCTCTCTGAGAGATATTTATGTGGTTGGCCTCTTTCCATAGGTTTCATCTGGACCAGGTCTAATTTGGTATCTGGAGCACTAGTAGGATTCTCCACAGAATGCCTTGCTCTGGGCAGGTGAGTGTCAGCCTCATCGTGTCATAATTGTAAGGGGATTTTGTGGGTTAGGGAGCAAGTTCCCATCTAGTACTTTGAGTACTAGCTCCTTTGAGGCTTAGCTCCTGCAGAGATAAAGCTGGCCTGGGCTGTGTGTACTGTCAGGTCTTAAGCCAAGATAAGCAGAACTGGGCTGTCACTACAGCTCCCATGCCAGAGGGAGAACTAAGACATAAACCAGTTATTGGGACAGGGCTGGGGCAGAGGTTAAGGAAGAGCAGCACATCAAAGGGCATCAGAATGCCAGGGCTAAATGACTCAGATCTGCAGCAAGACCAACTCCAAGGCCCTAATGCATGTACGCTGTCTACATGGGGTTCCTAATGCATGTATACTGTCTACCTTGGTCAGAAACCGACAGGGATAAAGCTACTGGCAAAAGCTCATCACTTTCTGAAGCAAAAATGTGTGAAAGAAAGTCTTCTGTACTTCAATTTTTTCATCCGTAAAACTGGGACTAATAATAACTAGCTTATAGGTATTCCATCATGGATTAAAGTTTAAAAATTTATGTGCAAGGAATTTACAAACTGGGGAGTTATACAAATGTAAATTATTGTGACTATCTGGGGAAAAGCATGGCAGCAATTTAACTGTGCAGTGCAAATCTCCATAGCATTTAAGATGAGATGAATATAATTCATTCACTTGAAATGAAAAGGGCTAGATTTATGAAATCAAGAAATAATTAGTAGATTTGTAATCTGGTCAGGAAACTTGTGTCAGAGAGATCCTGTGTTCTTATTTGAGAAAAATGCAAGTCTTTCTAAAGAGATCATGTTGTCACAGCTTTGTTTAGTTTTTACTCATTTCATAGGTAATATGGTTTATCTTAGGGAAGCCATAATTCATAAAAGCACAGTTTATGATCCATCAGAATCCAGAATCAAGAGTGGCCAAATTGGGAATTATTGAACATTGTGCGTTGTTCAAGACAACCATTAGCAATCAAATACAAGAGTCAGGGGTGCTTGCTTTTTTGCCATAAAAGCAGCATTGGGGCATATAGGTTTACGATTGTGTTTGTTGTAATAAACTGCATTTTATAGGCAACAGGTGTAGCTGACATATCCTAGATTGTGTGAGGCTGTGCTCTAAGGCTGGCTCTAAAGGGATTTGGAAAGATTTATGAGATTGAGTGACAGCAAAGGTGATTCTTGAAATTGACTTTTTAAGATGTCATTTTGGTGAATGACAGGTTATAGTTACTAAAAAAATTTCTCACAACAGTACGGAGCTTGTCTTTAACTGATAGTGAGGCTGTTTAGTGGGGGAAAAGTGCATTATTTAATTAGAGATTGCTAAATTTTGGACATTCAGTGAATCTAATTGGCTCTGAACATGTGGCCTTTCTCAGCCACTCAGAATCACTTCTTCCCCTAGCCAAAGGCCACAGGTTTCTTCAAACAGGGTTGCAATCTACTCATACTATTTAAAACAGAATGTGTTCTTAATTAATGTCTTTTCTAACTATAATAATTACTTTGAAGACAAAGAAATTAGCTATGCTTCAAAGGAAAAGAGAGAGGTGGGGGAAAAAAAGGCAAGAGAATTTATTCCATGCTCTTGGCAAGTGAGCTTCTTTTTCTCTGGCCTCCCCTTTACCAGCCATCCTGCCCAGGGGCTCCCATAGCGGCTCCTCTCCCATAGGTAAGTCATTTAATCTCTGCCCTCCTCTCATGTTTCAGACCAGTCAGCTGCACTCACAAAGGCTGTCAACATTCAAATTAAGCATTTTCAGGGGGAATAAGGAGCATTGTTTTCTTTGATTTTTGTTTGCTGTTAAGTACAATACTGTAATAACTTTAAATAAAAAATTTGGAGGAAAATAGCCTATAATTCTTCTTAAAATAATTTATTTTATTTTATTGTTGTTCATTCATTTATTTATTTGACAAATATTAGTATGTATTGAGAGGCTCCTATAGAATGGGCTGTATTCCAAACACTGGGGATAGAGCAGGGAACAAACAACCCGGACCTCATGGAGTTTTCCTTGAATGTGGAGAGAGAGAAAATAAAGAAATAAGTAAATATGTCAGATGATATCAGGTTCTAAAGAGAAGAATAAAACAGGGTAAATGTTGAAATGTGGGGGTTGGGTGAGGAAGCTGTAATTTCCTTTCTATCTTTTCTCAAACACACATGTCCTTACTCTGTACATTGTAAGACCATGCATTCTTCCCCCTGAAAAAAATGTAAAAACAAACACAAAACAAAACAGAACAAAAACCTCTGCAAAACCCAATAAGTAAAAACCCCAACTCATAAATGTATATTTGGTGATATGGTCTGAATGTAATATTTTTTCATTGCATTCATGTGACATTTAATGCAACTAACACTAGCAAGAGGCTTGTGCTAACTCTTAAAGTAGAAAATTGGAGGAAACAGGGATAGAATTGATAAGAAAGCATCAAATAAGAGAGGAAACTGGGAAGGAACAGAGGAGAAAAAATTCTAGTTATTAAAATGTTTGCACTTATACATCCAACTCTGAGAATTTTTGGCAAGACCGGATTAGGGTAGAGAAACCCTGAGATAAAATTAGAAACAAATCAAGTAAGATTAAAAGCAGTTTTTTATTTCAAAGTTAACAGTCTTAGCTAACTTGTGCATAGTTAATTGTTTGTTTCTGTTTAAACTTCCCGGGCTCCCTCTTTCATTCTCTTGTCATGGAAAACAGGCAAGGATTTATAAATGGGAAGTCCTGCCTACCTAGAGATGACGGGACTATTAGCAACATGAGAGATAGAGAAACATCTGGATTGAGGTCTAAAATAGAGGATACGAACCTCTGATTTTAGCTTTGCCAAGAATCCACTTCAGGTTGGAAATGGGTGGTCCAATTCTCCCTTCCCTTTTTGAATGGAAGTATACTTGTATATGGATACTTTAAGTGAAAATAATGGTCATAATTGCTGCATGAGAAATTCAAGAGCCTCATTTACTATGGGAGCCCATGTGGACAAACAGAATGAGCTCAGCATTTGCAGTAGGCAGATTTGGATTTGAATTCCATTTCTACCAGGTACTTACTGTGTAACCTTAGGCAATTCAATCTCCTTGGTCCTGGCTACTAGCTGGTGAGACATTTCTGTTGTTTAAAATTATATACATTCAAGGACTTAATCTTGAATTAGATTAAACTGTGTGAAATTGCCATTTTGAAGCTTAAAGATGTTCAAATACCAGCAATTTCATGTGGTACAGCTTGGTATATGGTGGATGCTCAATTAATAGTAGCCATATTATTGCCATGTTCATTCAATATTTTAATGATTTATCTACTTGAAAGTACAAACATGCTTTTAACTTCAAAATTTTTTTTAGAGACAGGATCTTGCTCTGTCACCCAGACTTGAGTGCAGTGATAATATCATAGCTCACCACAGCCTCAGATTTTTGGGAATCAAGTGATTCTCCTGCCTTAGCCTCCTCCTAAGTAGCGATTGGCAGAGACTGCAATTGTGTATCACCACGCCTGGCTAATTTTTTGTTTTTGTAGAGATAGGGTCTCGTTTTGTTGCCTAGGCTGGTCTTGAAATCCTGGCCTCAAGCAATCCTCCTGCCCTAGCCTCCCAAAGCTCTGGCATAACAGAGCTCCTGCCCTAGCCTCCCAAAGCTCTGGCATAATACACACACACACACACACACACACACATATATGTTTTTATGGCTGAGCATGGTGGTTCATGCCTGTTATGGCATGAAAAGATATTTTTTTTTTTTTTTTTGAGATGGAGTCTCGCTTTGTTGCCCAGGGTGGAGTACAGTGGCATGATCTCAGCTCACGGCAATCTCTGTCTCCCAAGTTCAAGTGACTCTCCTGCTTCAGCCTCCTGAGTAGCTGGGATTACAGAATGAACCATCATGCCCACCGAATTTTTATATTTTTAGTAGAGATGGGGTTTCATCATGTTGGCCAGGCTGGTCTAGAACTCCTGACCTCAGGTGACCCATCCACCTCTGTCTCCCAAAGTGCTGGGATTACAGACAAGAGCCACTGCACTCAACCCAAACATTTATATATTGATGAAGATCTTTAGACATCCAAAGAAAAATTACATAACAGACTTTATTATTTTGTTAAATAACAGCTTTATTGAGATATAATTCACATTTTGTAAAGTATGCAATGCAGTGCTGTATTTACAGAATTGTGCTACTCTCTAATTTTATAATATTTTTATCACCCCAAAAGAAACTCTATACCTATTAGCAGTCACTCCCTGTTCCCTTCTCCTAGTTCCTAGAAATTACTAATCTACTTTCTGTATCTATGGATTTGCCTATTCTGGACATTTAATATAAATGGAATTAGATAATATGTGACCTTTATGATAGACTCCTTTCACTTAGCATAATGTTTTCAAGGTTTGTACATGTTGCAGCATGTATTGGTATTTCATTCCTTTTTATGGTAAAATAATATTCCATTATATAAGTATACCACATTTTGTTTATTTGTTAGTTAATGGGCATTTGGATTGTTTCCACTTCTGGCTATTATAATAATGCTTCTGTGAACATTCATATACAAATTTTTGTGTAGAAGTATGTTTTCAATTCTTTTGAGAATGGAATTGCTGGGTCATATGATAACTATACATTTAACATTTTCTTTATTTTAAACAGCAAAACTATTTTCTTTATTTTAAACAGCAAAAAAATGAGCAATTCCTGGGAGAAAATGTAAGAAGTGCTTGAGGCATGTTCCTTGTGTGTGTGTGTGTGTGTGTGTGTGTGTGTGTGTGTGTGTGCTTGCTTGCCAGAAAGCAAGAAAACATCCCTTAGTGTGCACTAATGTTTTTTCATGCAGTAATTATGACCATTATTTTCATGAAAAGTAGCCATATAAAAGTATATTTGTGGATTCTTGGCAGAGCTAAAATCAGAGCTTAGCATCCTCTATTTTAGACTTCAATTAAGGTGTTTTTCCATCTCTCATGTTTCTAATACACACACACACACACACACACACACACACACACACACACACACACAGTGCAACTGAAAGAACTACCAATGGTCAAACCTATAATAATTAGAACAGCAAAGGAAATAGCCTAGTAATAGATTGCAGCCCAAAACAGAAAACAAATATATATTGGCCCATAGTGATATAGATAAATGATGTAATTAACAAATACAAGGAAAAGAAGACACAAATCTTTTTTAAAGAATTCCCTCTAAAGAATTCCCTCCTTAATTGATATTGTGTATCCTTTGATATAATGTGATGAAAAGGGACCCATGTGGTGTTCTTCCCCAAGACCCATAATCCCAATTTAATAATGAGAAAATATAAATTCAAATTGAAGGATATTCTACAAGATATCCCACCAGTACTCTTCAAAACTGTTGTTATGAAAAATAAGGAAAGACTGAGAAACTGAGGAGACTAAGGACACTCTGACTAAATGCATGGTGGTATCCTGGGTGGGCATCCTGAAATAGAAAATGGACATTAGTGGAAAACCTGATAAAATCTAAATAAAATCTGGAGTGTTAGTTAATAGTAATGCACCAGTGTTGATTTCTAAATTTTGACAAATGTACTACTGTAATGTAAGGTGTTAACATTAGTGCAAACTGAAGGATATTCAGACACTCTCTGTACTATCTTTGCAATTTTACTGTAAATCTAAAATTATTCCAAAATAAAAAGTTTATTTAATAAATAAACCAATTACATATAAATGTAAACAATGCATCTTAATTGAACAATATTTGCCAAAATACAATTATTTAGTGAAAAAAAGAGTAGTGAGGATAAGAATGGTTATTCAGGTAATTCAGTTAAAAGAATTTGTTATGAGAATGAATGTTGAGATTTATCTAAACCGGTGGTCCACATGGATTAAATTCACCAAAGAATTACTTATCTTTCTATCAAACCATCTAAAGTTACAAGATTGATTGGCTAAAGCAACAGCCGCTACTGCAGCAACGAAGATTTTTAGCATTTGATCCCCAGCAGTGAGCACTTAGGGCACAGTTCTCTTGTCTTTTTATGTAGATTACCTTATCTCTTCTCTTAAGCAGTATCACATTTACCAAATTAGTGAGTTAGTGAGTTAGTGTTACATCCAGGAAGATATTAATTTACCCTGGCCTCTTTTACCTGGCATTGCTAAAATATACTTTACACATGCTTACTGGTTGATTTCATTCCTAGTCTAGGAATCAGCTAACACAGGAACAGTGATGATTCCCAAATCTCTATCCTTACCTTCCTCCTGAGTTTCAGCTTTGTACATATGACTCTTTTCTGGACATAAATTGGCTGTCCCATTGGTACCACAATGGAAACATTCCCAAAGTCAAGCATGACCCTTTCTACCTTTCATTCCTGTTAAAATTGTTTCCCCACCTATATTCTTTTCTTCAGTGTTAACAATTATTCATCATTCAGGGCCAAAAAGAAACCTGGGAATCTTCCAAGTGACTTCCAGTGGCATCCTGCTATAGACACTTATTGCTCAATCTCAGCCTTGATTTTTAGGTCAAGGACTGAACTCATTGCCTGCTAATTGATTTTTTATCTTGATCTTACCTTCTGTTTCTGCCCAGTCTCCCATCCAGCTAGGTGCAATTATCGAAGTTGAAATCATCTATGGAGAAGTGACTGTTTAAGCCAAGGGTCAACAAATGTTTTCTATAATGGGCCAGATAGTAAGTAGTCTAGGCTTTGCAGACCATATGGTCTGTCTAACTATTCAATTCTACTGTGGATGAGTAGTAGAAACAGCTATAGACAATATGTAAATAAATGAGTGTAGCTGTGTTTCAATAAAACTTTACAAAAACCGGCAGTGAGTGGATCAGATTTGGCCAGGGGGCTATCCTTTACCAATGCCTGATTTAAGTCATTGGATTGGATGAGATTGCTTGTGACAGGAGCCTGAGAAAGCCAGGGGGCTCCTGATAGAATCCAGAGGAATATCAGCACTAAAGGAGTTATCTAGGGAAGAGAATTCAACGAAGGAGAATGTGTAGACAAAGAGATTGGGAGAAAATTAGAGTGTAGATTTCTCCCTCCTTTTTCAATACTCTTATACTTCTGGGACACAGACTTGACAGAATAGAAATCAAAGTAGCAATGTACATCTATCATTATCAAAAGCTATAGAGAGATGAAGTAGGATAAGCTGAAATTTGAGTGACTTTGGACATCAGCCATCTTGAGACCATGGTACTTTGTGATGAGGATGAACAGGAAGCTGGAACTAGGGTAACTTAAACTGAAGCCCAATCCCAGGATCCAGGCTATTCAAAGACAATTAGAGCCAGAAGAGGAAGAATGAAGGTCTCAGGCTAAATACGAACCAGGGCTTGCTCACAATGCACAAAGTGTCAGCATTACTGGATAGCAAATTTTCTGTGTTCTGGGGTGGTGAGATTGTGAAATTGTTCTGGGGTGGTGAGATTGTGAAATTGATGACCTCTTCTCTTTCTTTTCTTTTTTTGAGTTGAGTTTTTCTCTGTCACCCAGGCTGGTATGCAGCAGTGTGATCTTGGCTCACTGCAACCTCAGCCTCCTGGGTTCAAGCAATTCTCCTGGCTCAGCCTCCTGACTAGCTGGGACTACAGGTATGTGCCACTGTGCCCAGCTAATTTTTTGTATTTTTAGTAGAGATGGGGTTTCACCATGTTGACCAGGATGGTCTCGATCTCTTGACCTTATGATCCACCCACCTCAGCTTCCCAAAGTACTGGGATTACAGGCGTGAGCCACTGCGCCCAGCCAATGACCTTATTTTCTAATCCAAAAATGTGGACACAATGCTAAAAAACATACAGGCCTTGACTTCCCTGTAGGTCTTGACATCTTCAGAGGTGAAGTGGCAAGTTAGTGACATCTTTGTAGAAGGAACAGTAGCTATACACAGTGTGATTACTCAGAAGTAGTATTCTGAGAAGTGATGGGCTGGGCACAATGGCAAACACCTATAATCTCAGCATTTAGGAAGCAAGGCAGGAAGATTGCTTGAGTCCAGGAGTTCAAGACCAGCCTGGGCAACATAGTGAAAACCTATCTCTACAAAAAATATTTTTAAAAAATTAGCTGGACATGGTGGCTTGTGCCTGTAGTCCTTGCTACTTGGGAGGCTGAGGTGGGAGGATCACCTGAGCCCTGGAAGTTGAGGCTGCAGTGAGCCAAGATCACACCACTGCACTCCAGCCTGGGTGACAGAGTAAGACCCTGTCTCAAAAAAAAAAAAAAAAAAAAAAAAGAGTGATTATAAAATAAATCCCAATAAAAAGGCTTTCAAGTATTGTATTTATTCTTTAATTCTCATTCAGTAAGTTAGATATCACTATTTACTTTCCAGTGAGAAAACTGGAAATAGAAAGTTTCTCGAAAGTTTGACATAATAGATAAAACCAATCAACCCACACCTAACTCTGCCCTCCACTTCCTTTCCCAGCCCTCCTTTTGTGGAAGTGAATAGGATAATCAGACAATTTTTAAGAATTTAATTCCATGCAATATATAGGAAAAAATCCTTTTCTGTTGTCATTATTTAAGAATATGATCATATTTGGCCTATTACAATTAGATAGTTTTTACAGTAATATATAGTCACTGAATTTACTTTTAAATGGTCTTACTTTTTTGACTGTGAAAACACACTGTTCATCATCAAGGTATAGAAACTAAAGTATCTCACATGATTAATAGTTTTGTATATAAGTCTTTCATCAATTTTTGAAATAATTTTTAAAAGAAAGAGCCGATAGCATTTACTGAAAGTCTTATCTCAAATATTTTATTCACCATTCATATACCACATTTTTCAATTAAAAAAATACTTGAGATGGAAAGCTCAAGTATTCCTTCCCCTTCTTTTTCCGTACCCTTATACTTCTGGGACACAGACTTGAAAGACTAGTCACCTCAGAAACATCCTGGAGCTCAAATCATGTTAAATGACAAAAACAAACAAACAAAAAAACTGTAGAAACTAAAAACAACCCATGACCCTGCTATCTTCTTGTTCTAGGAATTCTACAAGTAGAGTTCTTGGAAAACATGAGAGGCACATTAGCATTGCAGTCCAAGATTTACTTAAGATTTAAGAACAGAGACACTGAGAGAGGCCTGTGCCTGCTAATTTTGCCTTTTGATCAAGGAGAGTGAGCCTGGCACTAACTGATTTCACATCATTAGTGGGGCTCTCTGACCACACATCATTAATGGGGCTCTCTCTCTCTCTCTAATTCTTTCCTGAGTGAATTTGTAATTTGCCTTTGATTTCTGCTACTAAAACAACAGATTGTGAGGGATCAAAGAGGATAATGACAAGGAGGAAGTGGCAAGTTAGTGACATCTTTGTAGAAGGAATAGTAACTATACACAGTGTGATTACTCAGAAGTAGTTTTCTGAGACGTGACTATAAAATAAATTCCAGTATAACACAATCCAAGAGACTGTCCAAATATTGTATTTACTCTTTAATTCTCATTCAGCCATTAATCTTTTATTGAGTATTTACTATTCATGAGATTTGGTAAAAAGAGAAGTCTAGAATAATGGATGAGATTGAGATCTGGAAGTCAAACAGATGTGTGTTTGTTTCCCTGGTCCTATTACTCACCAGCTATAGTGGGTTAAATTGTGGCACCCAAAAGATAACGTCCACCTGACACCTCAGAATGTGTGATCTTACCAGGAATAAGTGTTTCTAGATGTAATTAAGGTCAGGCTCTTGAGATAGGACCATCCCTAAATCCAAGGACAAACGACCTTATAAGAGACAAAAAAGGGCCATACAGAGACATAGAATAAAGCCATGTGAATGTGGAGGCAGAGACTGAATTTACATACCCTCAAGCCAAGAAAAGCCAAGGGCTGCAGGCAGCCAACAGAAGCTAGAAGAGAGATGTGGAGCGATTGGCCTTTAGACTCTCAGACCCTCCGGAGAAAACCAAATCTGCCAATGTTTTGATTCTGGATTTCTAACCTCCAAGACTGTGAGAGAATAAATTTTTTGTTTGTTTGTTTTAAGCTTCCAAGGTTTTGGTAAGATAGCCCTGAGAGACTAATACACTAGTTGTGTGATTTTTAGTTAACTAGCTCTTTCTTTTTTAAATTTTTATTTATTTTATTTTTCCCTAACCCTTGTGTTGTTCAAATTAACCAGTTCTTTCTCTATCTCCATTTCCACCCTCTGTTACTTACAGAGTTATTGTAAAGGCTCAATGAGATAATACATGTAAAGTGCTTAGCACAAGATCTGTCCCATGGTAAGAGCTCAATAAATGTTAACAATTATTAAGGTAATATGTATGGTACTTATGGATCAGATTGAATTTCTAACTTATTAATACTATCATTACTTGAATAATTACCTCCTCCAACTTTTTTTGTGTTTGTTTCAGAGAACTTTTTACCTTCAAAGGGGACAAACAAAGAAAGAGAAGGGACATCATGCATATTAATTGCTCCTCCAATATATCTCATTACAAAAACCACATAGACCCCAGAATCTCTGCTCCTATGACAAGAGCATAGTATGCATTCCTTAAGGGGCTACCAAAGACTTGGTTAGAGCAGTAAGGTCTTGTAAAATGTTTACAGACGCTAATGCACTTTTACCAAACTGGATCATTTGTGCCTCTCCAAGTTTATGGGAATGTCAACAGACCTCCAGGGTGAAAATATACGCTGGGGCAGAAGAAAAAGAAAAAAAACCTCAACATATTTAGTCTTAAGATTGTGCTTGAGAAACTACTTCTTCCTTTACTTAGGTCTTTTGTATTATTGTCAATAATAAGTTACAATTTTCTCCTTAAAGTTCTTATAGATTTTTGTTAGATTTATTCCTAAATATTTTATTCTTTGTTGTTGTAGGTCATTTCTATTTTCAAATTGTTCTCTAGTTTGCTAAGAATATTTTTTTAAATGAATGGGTAATGGATTTTATCAAATGCTTTTACTGCATCTATTAATGTATTAATAAAGAATATATATATGTGTTCTTTAATCAATTAATGTGGTGAAATAATTTTTAGATTTACTATTGTTAAACCCCCCTTGAATTCCTGGATATACCTAATTTGGTCATTCAGTCATTCAAATAATAATATTGGATGCCTATGATGTTTCAGGCAGTGTTGAAGGTGTTGGAATACAGTAATAATAAGCTTAGAAATCACTACCTTCATGGAGCTTACTGTAGCATTTTACACATACTGAGTTCAGTTTGCTCAAGTTTGTTTATAATTTCTGCATCCAGGCTCTTGAATAAAATTGACCTGTAACTTCATTGTCTTATATATCCTCTGCCTGTAGGGTGGCATACTACCCTACAGGCAGGGGAAATATAAGACAATGCTGTAAATGCTGGGTGATAAAACCCACTGGAAGAGCAATTTACACGCCAGTCCAGATCTGCTTTAGAGCTTTTTCTCCTTTGCTCTCCACTCAAAGCAGACAGACTTACATGTATTTGGTAAATGAGTTGAAGTAGCACACTAAAAAGTGAGAAATAGTTCCTTCTAAAAATCTGAAAAAAAGGCACATCCAGTGTTATGCCACATTTTTAGTTTAGGTGGTAAAAGATACAACAACTTGTTTTTCTCCTCAGAGGATGACATGTTCTAGATCAGAAATTTCATGGGGCTTATCTTCCATTTTTTAGTTTGCATTCTCACACACTTGCTCCAGGTTTATGTTAATATAGTTAGCAAGTCTTCACTGGGCACAGTGGGTCACAGCTATAATCCTAGCATTTTGGGAGGCTGAGGTGGGCAGATTACTTGAGCCCAGGAATTCAAGACCAGCCTGGGCAACATGGTAAAACCTTGTCTCTACAAAAAATACACATATTAGCTGGGTGTGGTAGCAGGCGCCTATAGTCCTAGCTATTCAGGAGGCTGAGGTCAGAGAATTACCTGACCCCAGGAGGTCGAGGCTGTGGTGAGCCATGATTGTACCACTCCAGCCTGGGTGACAGAGTGAGATCCTGTCTCAAAAAAAAGCAAATCTCTCAGGCCAGACTATTTCCTTTACCCTTTTAAGCAGCATGATAATATCTAATCTTCATTATGAACCTGGTGGCAACAAGGAGTATTAAGGTAACTCTTCAGGACAATGAATGTCGCCTTATAAGGCACTGGCTCAGATGAGATTATTACAGCGTAGTTAAGCAAGGAACATGTAGTATAATTAGACATACAAAATGCAAGCTCCTCCCACTGGCAAGAGAATCTCAGAATGATGACAGGGGTAGCAGGAAAGGTGTAAAATTCTCAAGGTCTTCTGAACCCAAGCAGATGTTCCTATTCTAAGTTTCGAGACTCACTCCTATCCAATCAATTCCCCAATTTACCTGAGAGACTTAGAGAGGCTGTGAATTCAATTTATGTTGTATTTCTGCAGCCTGTACAGTTAAATTTTGAGTTTGGCTTTCAACAATATTGGTCCTGAGAATGTAAGAAATAAGAGATTATCTCAGGGCTATGATAGAAATTCTTTGAAATCTGTTGCTTAAGCTGAGCACGTAAAGCTCTGAGCTTGTAATTTTCATTCTATGAGTGTCCAGTGCACTCAGAAGAATCTATTCAATGCCACAGTCCTTTTAATTAACACTATTTCATTAACAGTTATGGGAAGACTCTGAGAACTGGAACAAGACAAGGATGCCTACTCTTATCACTCCTCTTCCACATAGTACAGGAAGTCCTAGCCAGAGCAATCGGACAAGAGAAAGAAATAAAGGGCATCCAAATTGGTAAAGAGGAAGTCAAACTGTCACTGTTTGCTGACGATACGATTGTTTTCCTTGAAAACCCTAAATACTTCTCCAGAAAGCTCTTAGAACTAATAACAGAATCCAGTAGTTTCCAGATACAAGATTAATGTACACAAATCATTAGTTCTTCTATACACCAACAGTAACCAAGTGGAAAATCAAATCAAGAATTCAACCCCTTTTATAATAGCTGCAAAAAAAAAAAAAAATACTTAGGAATATACCTAACCAAGGAAGCAAAAGACCTCTACAAGGAAAACTACAAAACACTGCTGAAAGAAATCATAGACAACACAAACAAATGGAAGCACATCCCATACTTATGGATGGGTAGGATCGATATTGTGAAAATGACCATACCTCCAAAAACAGTCTACAAATTCAATGCAATCCCCATCAAAATACCACTAACATTCTTCACAGAATTAAAAAATTCTAAAATTCATATGAAACCAAAAGAGAGCCTGCATAGCCAAAGAAAGACTAAGCAAAAAGAACAAATCTGGAGGCAGCACACTACCTGATTTCAAACTATGCTATAAGGCCATAGTCACCAAATCAGCATGGTACTGGTATTAAAATAGGCACATAGACCAATGGAACAGAATAAAGAACCCAGAAATAAATCCAAATACTTACAGCCAACTGATCTTCGACAAAGCAAACAAAAACATAAAGTGGGGAAAGTACATCCTTTCAACAAATGACGCTGGGATAATTGGCTAGCCACAGGTAGGAGAATGAAAAAATCAACTCAGGATGGATTAAGGACTTAAATCTAAGACCTGAAACTATAAAAATTTTGGAAGATAACATTGGAGAAACCCTTCTAGACATTGGCTTAGGCAAGGATTTCATAACAAAGAACCCAAAAGCAAATGCAATAAAAACAAAGATTAAATAGTTGGGACTTAATTAAACTAAAGAGCTTTTGAATGACAAAAGGAACAGTCAGCACAGTAAACAGACAACCCACAGAGTAGGAGAAAATCTTCGCAACCTATACATCCGATAAAGGACTAATATCCAGAATCTACAATGAACTTAAACGAATCAGTAAGAAAAAAACAGAAATCCCATCTAAAAGTGGGCTAAGGACAGGAATAGGCAATTCTCTAATGAAAATATACAAATGATCAACAAACATATGAAAAAATGCTCAACATCACTAATGATCAGGGAAATGAAAATCAAAACCACAATGCAATACCACCTTATTCCTGCAAGAATGGCCATAATCAAAACATCAAAAAACAGTAGATATTGGCATGGATGTCATGAACAGGGAGCATTTACACTGCTGGTAGAAATGTAAACTAGTACAACCACTATGGAAAATAGTGTGGAGATTCCTCACTACTGGGTATCTACCCAGAGGAAAAGAAGTCGTTGCACGAAAAAGATACTGGCACATGCATGTTTATAGCAGCAAAATCATAGAACCAACCCAAATGCCTATCAATCAATGAGTGGATAAAGAAACTGGTATATTTATACAATGGAAAACTACTCAGACATAAAAAGGAATGAATTAATTTGCAGTGATCTGGATGAGATTGGAGACTGTTATTCTAAGTGAAGTAACTCAGGAATGGAAAACCAAACATCGTATGTTCTCACTGATAGGTGAGAGCTAAGCCATGAGGACACAAAGGCATAGGGATGATGCAGTGGACTTTGGAGGCTTGTGGGAAGGGAAATGAGAGATAAAAGACTACAAATATGGTGCAGTGTATACTGCTTGGCTGATGGGTGCACCAAAATCTTACAAATTACCACTAAAGAATTTACTCATGTAACCAAATACCACCTGTGCCCCCAATAACTTATGGAAAAATAAAAAATAGTAATAATGGGAAACCGTAGATGTTTCTTTAAAGACAGCTGGCTACAATGATTACAGGCCAAGCCAAAATAATAAAAGAAAACTAAACAATGAAAATAAAAACAACCGAGGGAAGCAATCCCTTGTTTCCCCCAAAGTACTTAATTCATTAAGAATGTCATTATAAATTAGCCAGGCGTGGTGGCATGCGCCTGTGGTCCCAGCTACTCAGGAGGCTGAGGTGGAAGAATCGCTTGAAACCAGGAGGTGGAGGTTGCAGTGAGCCGAGATTGCGCCACTGCACTCCAGCCTGGTGACAGAGCAAGACTCCGTCTCAAAAAAAAAAAAAAAAAAAAAAAGAATGTTATTATAACCAATCACAGGTGTAATTTGATGAACTGTAATGCCAGTGTATGGATCACTAGTCCCCATGCTCCATTGTTAGGGAGTTTATCTTCACATTCAAGCTCAAGGACATAACCAAACCAATGTCCAAATCACAGTTTTAAATGTTTTTTGTTCTTGGAACTATTCCTGGGACAAATTCACATATAGTTGGTGTAAGTCACACCAGTTATTTTAACAGATACAATTTAACAGAAAGAATTATTAACCAAGTCTTAAATTGCTAATTAAATAACTGAAGAGACAAGAAAGAAACAATGATCGATCATGAAGTTACCAATTGCATCAACAGCTACCATCCCTATGGCCAGGGCATCAAAGGGAAGAAGCTAGAATTATTAAAACAAAAATTTGGAGGAAAAGCCCCCCTGCCCCCTTACCCTCAGAGCTGGAATTCAGTTCTTTGAGAAGGGGCCATAGCTTGACTCATGATGATGTCTCTGAACTTGAAGGAGAAGCTCTGTGTGGTTGAGACCCACACCTCTGAGGAGGGGACACTGAGACTAGTGTCTCTGAGAGGCTATAATGAGCATGGTTCTGCAAATTTTGGAAGAATTGCAAACTGGGTTCAACTGCTGCTAAAAGAAGAGACCTATGTTGCCAAGCTGCTAGATGATGCTCACAGGAACAGGAAGTAGACAAGAAGCAAAGAAGAAGCGAACAGAAAGTGCAAGTCCTTTCTTCATCTCCAGCCTTGCAATCTCCTTCGAGAGCAAAATCTTACGGCAAAATCTGACAGAGAGGCAGCTGGAAAAGCAGAAACGTTGTTTGTGGGGTCCTGGCATCAGCACTGCAATGCAGAGAATGGAAGGGTGGGTTTGGAGCCGTGGAACAATCACACAGACCCCTTTGACTCTTTTCTTTAATTTCTTATTATTCTGAGTCTACAAGAAAGCAAAGAAACATTTATTTGCAAACCATCAAAAATAAGTATTACCTTCTTAGGGGTAGATATTTATTCAAGAATTCAGTGTTAATAAACAAAAATCTTTAAAGAATTGTGTTTACTACTTGTGAGAACTGGAATTCATGTTCCAATGATAGAAATAATGAAATCTGAAAAAATGTGGGATTGAATGGTTTAATTAAAAGGGAAAATAACAGACAAAAATGTAAGCTGGAATTATATTTCAATGTAGAATTTATTTTTGTCCTTATTCTATACTTTGCAGGCATTTCACATGCTACTGATTCCATATAAAATCTTACTGTGATGAAACTCTTTTAAAAGGCAAAATTCAAATTTAATTGATACCTGATTAGTTACAAGAGGTTGTCTTTCTTTTTACTTAGGATACATTTGTTCCAATGCAGTGGTTCATAATAGATTCATAGCTGATGAAGTCAACCTTAAAAATAAAGAGCAAAATATGGGAACATTTCATTCAGGGATAAGTTTTCTGCAGGGTCTAATTGCAAGAATTCTCTGTAATTAAACTGTTCTGAATGTTGGCTGAAGTTTTTTAATAAGCCGATGTCTAACTTTTCCATGAATGTCTTCATTCAAAGCAAATCAGATTTAAGGAAAATATTTCCCCCCCCAACTGCAGTGCATTTCAGAGGAAGATATACTTAACATGAATTCAAATAATAAAATGCAATACCAAATGTTGCATATAGCCCTTAGTGTATTTAGTATTTAGCAAAACAGTCTAACAGCCTCTTTCTTTAGCATTGTCATAAATCATAACACAGATGGTGTGTCTTGATATCTTTTAGTCAGATTTCAGTCCTGTGCCACAGAGGCATCCTGCATCAATACGGCTTTTTGGTAAACGGCTTCATTTTGCTGTTAGCAAGGCTGATATAAACAAGTTGTATAATTTACTCTGCTACCAAATAAATCACATGTGAACATTTAAGTTTAACTGTGCTAGCTTGATAGTCTAGAAAGTGTTTTTGTCTAAACCAAGAATATTTGCCATTCAAATTCAACTCAGAAAAACAAGAACAAAAGCCCAGGTTTATTCTCCTGTGTCTGAGAAGAGACTTTGTGCAAGCAAAAAGTAGTTTATGCCAACTAAGAGGGTTAAAAAAGCATCCTTTCTAAGGGTTTTCTAAGCAGGCTGTTTTTAAAGAAATCCTGAGACTCCTGTTAATCAGTAAAGTAAAGGAAATTATAGGGCAATTTTGATATAAGCCAGAGCCTGTGACTAAAACCCAAGAATGTTTGTTCCATGTTGGTAAATATATCAGTTTTGAACTCCTGCTAGGAGTTAAGCACCTTGTTGGTGAAGAAGAGGCACAGAACTCTGTATGCCCAGAATTTCCTACATAACTGAGGAGATGCTTTTATCTCCCTCATTTCTTTAGATTCCAAGATGATGGGTGGTGGTGAGTAGTTCAGGGCACATGGAAAGATACTCAACATTATTAGTTATTAGGAAAATGCAAATTAAAATCATGATGTGATAACACTTCACACCACCTAGGTTGGCTATAATGAAAAAGAAGGAAAATAACAAGTGTTGATGAGAAAGTGGAGAAATTGGAACCCTCATACATTGCTGGTGGTAAAGTGAAATGGGGCAGCTGCTTTGCAAAATCAATTGGCAGTTCTTCGAAAAGTTAAACATAGAGTTACTATATGACCCAGCAGTTCTACTCCTAGGTATATATACAAGAGAGCCATTTAGGTTGGTGCAAAAGTAATTGCTGTTTTTTGCCACTAAAAGTAATGGCAGAAACTGCAATTACTTTTGCATCAATCTAATAAAAACAAATGTCCATGTGAAAATGTGTCCATAATGTTCATATAGCAGTATTCATAATAGCCACAAGTAGAAACAACCCGAACATCTACTAACTGATGAGTGGATAAGCAAAAGGTATATCTATACAGTAGAACATTATTCAGCATAAAGAGGGAGGAAGAATTGATACATGCTACAACGTGGATGAAACTTGAAAACATTTTGCTAAGTGAAAGAAGCCAGACAGACATATTGTCTGAATTCATTTATATGAAATGTCCACATAGGCAAATCCATAGAGACAGAAAATAGATTAGTGGTTGTCAGAGATTTGGGGGGAGTATGGGAGGGGTAATAGAAATGTTCTGAAGTTACCTAGTGCTGATGGATGTGAATATATAAAAAATTGAAATTCGGGAGAGAGATCCAAGATGGCCGATTAGCAACAGCTCAGGAATGTAGCTCCCAGTGAAAGCGTAGAGAACGAGTGGACGCCGCACTTTCTGATGAATTTTGTTGCCCACAGACTGGGAGATTCCCTGCAGAGGAGCCACACGGGTCGCCAGCGTGACTCTTTTGGCCAGCGCGGCGCTTCTCGGTGCAGAGTATACGGGACGGATGTGCTTGGCTGGTCCCATCCCCACAAGGAAAACAGCAATTGGAAGCGCTGAGGACTGAGTTTCACAGCAAGCACAGCGAACCTGGGAAGGTCCAGCTCTGTGGGGAACGGGCATCCGCCAAAGGAAAACTAAGAAACAGAAAAAACTTCATCACCGGGCAGAGAGAGATCCAAGATGGCTGCTTAGCAGCAGCTCAGGATTGTAGCTCCCAGTGAAAGCACAGAGAGTGAGTGGATACTGCAATTGCAGACGAATTTTTGATGCCCGCAAACTGGGAGATTCCCGGCGAAGGAGCCACACGGGTCGCCAGCGTGACTCTTTTGGCCGGCGTGGCTGTTTTGCTGGTGCCCCGGCGTAGCGCTTCTCGGTGCGGAGTATACGGGACTGGGTGCCCTTTTAGTCGGCTCCACTGGTCCCATCCCCACAGGGAGAAGAAAAATTGGAAGTGCTGAGGACTGAGAGCAAGCACAGCTGAACCCGGGAAGCACAGCAAGCACAGCTGAACCTGGGAAGGCCCAGCTCTGTGGGGAAGGGGCGCCCACTGAAGGAAAACTAAGAAACAGAAAAAACTTCATAACCAACAAGCCAGACGTCCACTCAGAGACCCAATCTGAAAGTTGGAAATTACAAAGACGACAGGTGGATAAATCCACAAAAATGGGAAGAAACCAGTGCAAAAAGGCTGAGAACACCCAAAATCAGAATGCCTCTCCTCCTGCAGGGGATCGCAGCTCCTCATCAGCAAGAGAACAAGGCCTGATGGAGGATGAGTGTGATGAACTCACAGAATCAGGCTTCAGAAGGTGGATAATAAGAAACTTCTGTGAGCTAAAAGAACATGTTCTAACCCAATGCGAAGAAACTAAGAACCTTGAAAGAAGATTTAATGAAATGCTAATGAAAATGGACAACTTAGAGAAGAATATAAGTGAATTGATGGAGCTGAAAAACACAACACAAGAACCTCGAGAAGCATGCACAAGTTTCGACAGCTGAATTGACCAAGCAGAAGAAAGGATATTAGAGGTCGAATTTCAACTCAGTGAAATAAAACTAGAAGGCAAGATGACAGAAAACAGGGTAAAAAGGAATGAACAAAGTCTCCAAGAAATATGGGACTATGTGAAAAGACCTAATCTACGTTTGATAGGTGTACCTGAATGTGACGAAGAGAATGAATCCAAGCTGGAAAATACCAGGAAATACAGAGAACACCACAAAGATATTCCTCAAGAAGAGCAACCCCAAGGCACATAATCGTCAGATTCACCAGGGTTGAAATGAAGGAGAAAATGCTAAGGGCAGCCAGAGAGAAGGGTCGGGTTACCCACAAAGGGAAGTCCATCAGACTCACAGCAGATCTCTCAGCAGAAACCCTACAAGCCAGAAGAGAG
>PVKP010030418.1:0-28015 GCA_004027715.1 Plecturocebus donacophilus
GGGGAATTGCGGGGAGATAGCAGGGGGAGAAATGCCAGATCTAGGTGAAGGGGAGGAAGGCAACAAATTACACTGCCACGTGTGTACCTATGCAACAATATTGTATGTTCTTCACATGTACCCCAAAACCTAAAATGCAATAAAAAAAAACAAAAAAACAAAAAAAACTACGCATTGGGTACAGTGTACACTCTTTGGCTGATGGGTGCACCAAAATCTTAGAAATCACCACTTAAGAACTTATCCATGTAACCAAAAATCACCTCTTCCTGCAAAACCACTGATATAAAATAAAATTTAAAATAAAGTGAAGGATCACTTAGATCACTGTTGACAAAGCCATAAAAAGTAAGTGAAGAAATAGTAGATTTGCTTTTCACAAGAGCCCATTTCATTATGTTTAAAGCTTCATTTCCCTTGCAACAGCACAGAAAGGAAAATACAACTCTACTCATGTCTGTATCATCACCACCACTAACTCAGTGTATTTATTTTCCCTGAAGCTGAACCCTTGCCAATACTAATAACCATAGCTTAAATATCTTGTCTGGTTTCTTGACTGCATGAGACAAAGAACTGCTGTGTTCACCTGTCTGTCTGCGTTTTAAGTATTCCTCTTCACACACTATAAGGGTGACTGTTCTAAAAAATAGAATACAGTGTTGTGTTATATTTACATATTAAAAGATTTGGTGATAAACACTGGGCTTCTTTTCATCCAGCAAAGATGTTGGCAAGATCTTACTAATTAAGTAAGAGTGAGACATGTTATTACTCATTTGGTTTATTATTAAAGAATACACCTCCACACTACCTTTCAATCAGTGCACTCCAACACCTCTCTATACTTTATAGTGTAAGTTGTCTTTCTAAAATAACAAATCTGATCATGTCACTTACTGACATAAGAAATTCTGGTAGCAGCTACTTGCTGGTCCCCAGACGAAGTCCAAGATCACTGATATAAACATAAGAACGCTGTCTACTTTTCCCTTCTCCTGCCCTCAAACATTCTCTGGTCTAGCCACTTCAAAGTACTTACCATTTTCCTAACACATCATCCTCCGGCATATCTCTATGCTTATGGGTTATCCCTTTTAATAGCATTCTTTCTTTTTTTCTCTGCCTGATGGCCTCTTACAGAACTTTTAAGAATCAGCTCAGATGCCATATCTTCTGGGAAGTCTCCATAACTCCTCCCAGTGTAGTGATCTTTGCTGCTTCCATTTCTCCTGCTTCCCATTAGCTTACATGTTGAGTGCAGCTTTATGTCTGTACTGTGTGCTCCTAAAGCCCACATCTGGTCTTCATCACATCCCTGGTACCTGACTTACGCAGGCCTTCAATATGGAATAGGGGTTTGCTGAGTTTAAATAACTGCTGCTTTTGCCCCCACTTGTGTAGACAAAAGGACAAAGATGGGTTTCCTGGGCAGTACTGCCTCCCAACAACTACAGCTTCTCTGTACAGTAAGGCTGTTAATATTAATAGCTGTTTTGTTTAATGCTTTGGCTTCAACTGCCATATTGTGAGTCTCTCTTGTCCAGCTACTGGGACAGTGATTCCCTGGCATTTCAATATGCAAAGACCTATCACCAAGAGATAAGGACCTTAAAATACATGCAAAGAACCCAACAAAAAATTTTTGCTCTTATCCAAGCATACTGAGCTTAACAAGTCAGAAGTTCCTTACTCAGCAGAGTGCATTATATATAAGTAAATATTGATTCAAGTGTGTTTTTTAAATCAGAATATAGCCCTGTAGGCAGTCTCTCTTGATATTTATGAGTTGTGATTTACATCAGGAAAAGTCAGGAATATTTTGAGAAAACTTATTACCAGAGATTGGAGACCACGGAGAAGCACAGTCATGCCAAGTTTATAAACTTTAAAAAAAGGGAAAGCAATAATTATTAGACCACTGAGCCCTTTTCCTAGCAGAAGAACATACTCAGACTGTTCTTTTATAGTATAAAGCTGGCTACAGACGATCTCAGGGTGGGATATTTTTGGATAACATCACGACTAATACTTTAGAACTTGACAGTAGCACAGTTCCATCAATAAATCTGACTTATGATTGATTCATTTTTCTATTTGTCAGACTTTAAAATATACCATAGTTCCCTCATAATGTGTGTAAGCAATAACACTGTCTTTTGAAACTTGTGTTATCAGACCAATTCTCCAGAAAATTTTGTTAAATACAGAATAAATCCATCAATTACTAATTACTGAATGCCCACTATGGGTCCACTGTCTAGCCCTATAGTGAATGTGCAAAAAAAAAATCAATGCATAGCTCTTTGATGAAATTTAATCATCACAATGAAGATTTGTATGTTAGGTTCTTTTTGATATGAAAAATACGTTTTGACTTTTTCAACAAGTCTTTACAGCGGACTTGCTACTTGCAAGGTACTGGAGTAAGGCTAAAGGGGAGGCTGTAGACATAGATCCTGAATTCAGGCCACATACAGTAAGACAATGCACAATAGACTTAGATGAGAGAAATTCTGAGTCTCAATAAATGTGCCAAAGAAGTGTTAGAGGAAAGAGAAACTTGTAGCTGGAAAAAGGAAGGGTTAGAGCAGATACTGTGGTGTTTCACCTTGTGGCATTTGAGCTCCGCCTCAAAAGATAAGAAGAAGAAGAGAATGAAAAATGAGAGAAAAGTCATTTTAGAGGGAATAACATAAACAAAAGTTAAAAAATAGAATATGCTGAGAGCAAAGAAATCATTCAGTTTGAAGCTCAACAGAAAATACAGATGGAAATATCACAGAACTCTGAATACCAGGCTCAGGAATCTAAAAATCAGTCCACAGGCAATAAAATGATTTTTGAGGGCATCATCAAAATGATAATTATTTCAGGTTAATTTGACAATGGTGAGATGGAATTAAAAGGAGATAAATAAAGGCCGCGGAGGCTATTGCTTCTGCCGCAACCCAGGTATGTGAGTTGAAAACAGAGTAATGAGACTTCTGGTTAATGTTTATAGCTGCCACCAAATGGAAATTTATTAACTGCTTACGGCTTCTTGCTACACCAAGTTTTGGCTTCAAACACATCATTATGAAGTCTCATGTCACTGGAACTAGGCATTCTGTGTGCCTTTTATGTGTACAGAACTATTCTCAGTGTTACAAGAGAATACCTCTTTTCATATTTTTTAAATAAAATGCTCACCATCCCCAAAGAAAACCAAACTTGTATTATAATTTCTATATTCTACACAGACCCTCAACAAGTCATGAATTGGACTATTTTTGTTGTTGTTGTTTAATTCAGAGAAGACAGTGCTGTAACTTCCTTTGTGTGACAGTTAATTATATAGCGTGTGTGTGTGTGTGTGTGTGTGTGTGTGTGTTGTGACCGTGGCTGGGTCATGGTGCCCAGATATATTGCCAAACATTATTCTAAAAGTTTCTATGAGAGTGTTCTTGGATGACATTAAAATTTTAAATAATGTACTCTAAGTAAAGTAGACTACCCTCCAGTCAGGTGAATGCCTTAATAGAGCCAAAGACTGACTTCCCAAGCAAAGGGAAATTCTGCAGTAGTCTTGGACTTGACCTGCAACATTAGCTTTTCTCTGAGTCTCCAACCTGCTAGCCCACCTTGCACATTCTGAACTTGCTAGTCATCATACTTGTGTGATCCAATGACTTAAAATACATCTATACACACACACACACACACACACACACACACACACACACACACACACACCCCTACTGGTTCTGTTTCTCTGGAAACCCTAATACATTGGTGAAAAATGCCAGTGTTTTTCACAACCTGCTCCATGTCTACCTGAATCATCTTATGATCATCTTTTCTAAAAATGCTCTTGTCATTAAATTTATGGAATGACAGACAAGGGCAGGAAAAGGGATGTCTAGCTTTACTGGGCTTTCTTTAGCAATATTATGTCTATAAGCCCTATACATTTCATCAACACTCCACTTAGCTGTAAATGAACTATATAATGGCCTTCTACTTAACTGGAAGGAATGGAGGTAAATTTTCCTAACTAGAAAATCTGGCAGTGATGATCCTTCTTACTGAATTCCAGGTAATATATTAATGAATCTTCATATGTAATTTCAACAAATTTAAACTGGGTTCAAGACCATTCCAAGACAGTGTTAGCCATGATATAGCCACCAAGTCCAAGGATTCTGGCTAATAGAAGGCAATCAGTCCCCTTTTAGGAACTCAATCCCCACATTCAAATCTTTGTGTCCAGACTGATACTAAGTCATGCCAAATAAGCCAAGAGTGTTGCCCTCCAAAAAGACTGTAGTGAACAAATTCACCATGCATCTCATGTGTTTTCATCAGTCAAATCCCAAAGCATCTGGTCCCTAGGTATTGGTGCTTAATTGAACCATCTTCCCCATAAAGACTTCATTTATTCCCTTTGGACTTCTAATGTCAGGGAGAATGAACCAGGGCACAAGGCCCAGGGATTTGACTTTGATTTGTGAAAAATAAAATGTGTAGTTTCAGTGTTTTTTGTTTTTTTATCTAACTTCTTTCTCTGTTTGTGTTTTTGTCTTGATTTCCCATTGCTAATAAGTTTTTTCACAATAGTCTTAATAACAATTATACTAATATTCTCCCTTAAGAAAAGCACTGGAATCTCCTGAGAAGCTGAAATGGGCCCTACATCCAGAGAAACAGATTTAATTGATCTGGGGTGCAGCATCTTGTGCCAGTCACTCACTTCTATACTTCTGTCTTGTTTAATTAACCACTCTGATTACAAATTTCCTCCAACCTTCACAAAGATCTCCATACTCTCCTTCTCCTGTCTATACGTCCCTCCCTAGCAGGCTTAGATTGCTGGTTTATCACTCCAGCAGCTCCCTTGACCAGGCCAATATCCTAAATTCCTTTGTCATCTTTTCTTCATACCTCTCTGACAAAATCTTAAGCCTAGATTACCCTGCTTTTCTGTGTCTGGTAAATTGCTGAGCACCTCCAAAAAGTATCATATATTTTATAATATTTCTACAATGGTACCACCATGAACTCATGATCATCAGCCTCAGCTGAACCTTCAAGCAATGACTAACAATCCTAGTAAGTCCTACTCATTTATTCCCTTTCACATTCAAACTTTCTCTGTCCTCCTCAAATATCTGAAATGATTATCTTTCTTTCCCAGTATGGTAGCTCCTTTCTCTCTCCCTCTCTCAGACGGTGACTTAAGTGCCTTCTGGAGCAAATATAAGGTATCAAACAAAAACTCCTTTGACTTGCCTCTACCACATCAAACACACCTCTGCATCTGCACACATCACCTTTGGCTTCCTTCTAGAACAGAGGGTAGAGATCATCTCACCTCTCGAAGGCCAACTAATTCCCCCTGCTGTGCTCTGGATCCAACCCCTTCTAACTTCTCAGGAATCCTACATGATTATTTATCCACCCTTTGTCTATCTTCAGGCAACCCCTGATCCTCCCAACTGGTCTTCCCCATTAGTGTTTAAATGTGCTCAAGTCTCCCATCTTTCAAAAGAACTCCTCCTATAACTCTATTTCCTCCTCGAATTAAAGCCTTAACCTTTTTGTTTCCCTTGACCACATATCTTGAGTTATCTATATTCATTGTCTTTCTTTCAACACACCCATTCCCCATGACACTTCATTCTGGCTTCTACCCCTATCACTACAACAAACTTACTTTCATTAAAGTCCTTCAAAACATTAATTTTATTAATCCAAGGGAACATTTACGGGATCTTCTTACTTCACCCCCCAACAGCACCTTAAATAATTCTCTTTTCTTGGCCTCTGAGATGACACTCTGGCATCTACCCCAGTCACATTTCCACTCTAGTCAACTTTTCCACTTGGCCTTTAAATGTTGAAGTTCTCATGGCTCAGACTTATGCTTTTTTGTCTCACTTCATTTTCACTCTGTACATGATCTCACTTACTTCTGTGGCTTCAATACTGTGAGTAAACCACTGTCTTACAAATGTATATATCCAGGTACTTCCTCTGATCCAGGACTCAAGACTACTGGGTCTCCATGAGGATGTCTTAAAAAGGCCTCCAAATCAAAATATTCCCAGACTGAACTACTATCCCTCACTTTCCCTCAGCCTTTATCTGGTCTCCCTCTAGTGTTTCCCATTCACCCATTCAGTTGAAGAAGTCTAATACCTTTGAGTTTTCCATGACATCCCTCACCAGCATTATATAAGTCAGCACTAAGTCTAGTCCACTTCACTTTACAAATATTTTATAAATATATTAACTCCTCTCAATCTTCAGCACCATCACTCTGGTCTAAGCTACTAATACCTGTTGCCTACAACAGACTCATAATCCATCTCCCTGAATATCTCTTTCCACCCTCCTCCATTCATGCTTCATAATAGATCAGGTGACCTCCTTAAAATGCAGACCTGATTATGTCACTCCCCTGCTTCAAACTCTTCAGTGGTTTTCTATTGCTCTTAAGATAAATAAAAGCCAAAATACAGCCTACATCATCATATAAAATGTAGTCCCTGCTTACTTTAATGGTTTTCTATTGCTCTTAAGATAAATAAAAGCCAAAATACAGCCTACATGATCGTGTAAAATGTAGTCCCTGCTTACTTTTCTGGTCTCTTCTTAGATCATGTTCTTTCTCCCTCTTTGAACACTGACTACACTGATTTGACAGTTTTTAGTTCTCAGAAGTACTAGAACTTCCTGGATCCTATTTTTCTCTACCCATTATGCTCTTTCTTCTCCATCTCATTTAAATTTCAAATATCCCTTCTTTGAAAGCTTTCCCTAACCACCAAATCCCAACCTGGGTCAGGTTCCCACATAGTTTATTTCACATTATTTAAAACAATTTTAAATTATACTTGGTTAATGCCTTTCTCCATCCTAGACTATGAAATCCAGCAGGGCAGAGGCTATTTATGTGTTGTCTATTATATTATGCTAGCACCTAGTCCAGTGCTCTGCTGAGCAAAGTGTAAATGTTCAATAAATATCCTTTGAATCAATTAGTGTGTTTATGAGTTAATGAACAAATGAATTAATGAATAATGAGGGTAATGATGAATTTTCATACTCAGGCTATCAATATTCATCTTTATATTCCCTTGCAGCACAATCTCATGAATCAGGGTCAGGCATATATCCAGTACAGTTCAATATAACAAATGTTTTGAGAACCTAGGGTATAAGCTGCATGGAGAAAAAACACTTAAGGAAAGCACTAGGAGGGCTTGATCTGTGATCTACAATCTGGGCAAGGAAAATCAGCATTTCTATTTTACAGTCACTCTGAAATATTAAACAAGAACTAGTAATATCCACTTTATGAATTAACTCCTTAAATCACTTAAATTATTTTGTAAGTATATTAAGAAATCATTTTCATATATATTTTAAAAAGACAAATCAACAGATATCTTCTGTAAGGACTTTTGATGATCCAAATTCAGTACCTAGACATGTACCCAAATCAACCTACTATCTCCCCTTCCACCTTCCAGTGTCTATCTTTAGAGAAATTTACAGTACTATATCCCAAAGTCTAATACAAATTCTTGGGCTTAAGCACTAAAGATATTAATCAAAGTCCAAGTCATTTATTAAACTGCAAGTGGCTATAAACAGAGTTAATGCAATTTGTCAGGCACAGCAAACCAAGAAATGACTTGACCTCTGAGCTTTTAGGACCCTTTTGAAAAGCTGAGTAAAATCACTAGGCAAGAGGTTAAAATTCAACTTCACTTTATATTACTCTTTAAATCATGGAAAGTGCAAATATATTTCTAACAATTTAAGATTATGAGTGATAACTTACCAGACAGAATATTTCCTGAGTTTTCCCATGAGGATTTCTTAAAAGTTCAAAATGCTATCTATGTTCAGAAATGCAGTTATTATTAATATCCTTCCTTTTAAAATTATGGATTTCTTAAACAGTTGATCTTTGACTTACAAAATCTTCAATCCTAGAGAAGTCATTATAACTATTATGTTTCTTGGGCATTAGTATTTTACTACTTAAATTTTGCAACATTTTTTTTTTTCTGGAAAGCTTCTCTTTGCTGTCTCAATGTTTCAAAATGTGTGATTTAGTAAAATTAAAGCAATGTCTTTTTTAAAAAAAATGACCAGGGCAGTGTTGACTGCATTACTTATCTATTGCTGCATAACAAATTAACTAAACACTTGGCAGTTCAAAACAACAAATATTTATTTTCTAGGGGTAGGGGCCTAGAAGCAGCTCAGCTGGGTTGTTCTGGCTGATCATTTTCATGAGGTTGCAATCAAGCTGTTGGTTGAAGAATGCAGTCATCTCGAGGCTCCACTGGGTGTCACGAGTCCATCTTAAAGCTTACTCTCACAGAGGCTGTGGTTCACTGGGGTGCGGGTCAAGATTCCATTACTCTCACAGAAGCTGTGGTCAAGAGGCTTCAGTTTCACACTTGCTATTGTTCTGAGGGCCTCAGGTCCTCATCTGAAACTGCCTCTTGGATCCACAGTACCTTTTCATGTTAGCTTCTCCATAAAGCAGATCAAAACACGGCAGCTGGTTTTCCCAGATTAAATGTCCAATAGGAATAAAAGACAGAACAACCGAGACAGAAGCCACAGTGCCTTTCAAAGACCTAGTCTTCTTTTGGCCAATCCCAGCTTATTCTTTCTATGAAGAAAAGCACATTTTTACATGATCGCCCCTTTGTATCTTCTCAGAAATTAGATATCATTCTGAGCCAATAATTTGTGTTTTACGTAGATTGTGTTATTAGATACTAACTCTAGGCTTCCAACAACTTGTAATCAAAGCAAAAATAAACAAAAAACCTTAAAGCCCATTCTTTTCTGAATTTAGAATTAGAGGTTAGAGAAATTTCAGCTCTGGTTAACCTAGTTATTCATGTTGTTTATCTTCACAGAGCCAAAGCTCAAATAATTTGCAAGAATTTCTACTTTTGAACATCATGCCCAGAGTTCCAAGGCAACCAAGGGTAATTTTTAGCTGGGCCACTCAAAACATAAAGATTACTAAAATGTTTCATTGAATATTTCACATCCTTCATGTAACACTTAAAAACTAGGTAAAGACTGAGAAATGGAGGTCAACTATCCAAAAGTAAGGCACATTATACAATAATAAAATACTTTAAATTATTACACAATATCAATGTCCTGCCCTTTGGAGATGTCTGCTTCTGTGCCTATTATTAGCCATGTATCAAAAATTTATTTATTATTATATTATGGGTGACTTTCTGAAGAGCTCTGTGGTCAATTTATGTGGATATCTACATATTAAAATATAACATGTTTTACAGATGTTCAGTAGGTTTTGAAAATAATCCGCAAATTTAAGATTGACATTTAATCCAGCTCACAAAGAAGTATATACCATGTATCCGGATCCACTGCAATTTGATAATATAGAGTTTTCAAATTCTGTATACTTAGCAAAAGGACACCAAGAATAGGGGTTAAGCAAGTAGAAAAGTGTGGGAATAATTGAATACAGCATTACCAGTATAAGCTCTGAAGCCAGAAAAACATTTGTTTTAATCTCAGCTTTGTTACTTGCTAGCTGTGAATCCCTGGGCAAGTAACTTAACTTCCCTTGGTCTCATTTCCTCAGCTAAGTTACTCAAGGCTATGAGTAAGTTATCAGTTATCAGGAGTAAGTGTGATATGCATATACAATGCTAGACACGTTGTACAGATTCAGTTCATGTATGATTTAGGTGGTTCTGCTTCACACCAATGTTCAGGGCACACATTCAAAATCAAATTTCTTCCAAGTCATCCTACTCTTATGAGTACCTCTTAGCTTACCAAAGAAGATTCAGCTACACATACGTACACTGAGTAAAATTTTGTTCTTTTTGTTGCTGTGATAAATTTAATTAGTTTTAAGAACATACTTTGTGTCCAGCATGATGTTGGAGTCAACATCATATTTTCCCTTATAGGACTTGCTATCTGGTTAGAAAGGCCAGTTAGTTTAACACATGAGAGGGCCCAAATAAAAAAAAAAGCATATGTACAGTATTTACAAATCATAAAATCAGAAGCAGTGCACTCTTCTGGATTGAATCCTGGAAAAGAAAAAACGTGAGTAGAAACACTGGGGAAATTAGGATGAAGTCTGGATTTTAGTTAATAGTATTGTACTAATGTTGGTTTCTTACTTTTGACAAATATATCAGATTATGGATGTTAACATGGGAAACTAGGTGAGGAATACACAGGACCTCTACAATTTTTGCAATTTTTCTGCAAACCTGAAATTAGTCCCAAATTAAAAGCTTACTTAAATAAATTATATTGTTTTATCCATTAACTTGCCAAAAGTATCACCTCATCAAAGGAGGATCTCCCATTGCTAAGATAGAAATCTCTCTGAAAAATATCCCTACCCAGAAATGGCTTTTAGTATTGACTTTAAAATGTAAGTTTCATAACCTGCTAGTAACCATCTAGATATATCTTCCATTTTTACTACATGACAATAATACAGGCACATTACAGAGAAGTCAAAAGAAACTGATCTTTAGCCAGGACTCTTCTGAAGGAGGGAAATCTCAACAGTTCAAACAAAATAAATACTTCAGGGACTCATTAAAGCCCTAGTTTGGTTGGTTGGGGAAAGAAGGAGAAAAAAATAGCAACTGGTATCAAGAGGGTCTTTTACAAGTGAAGGTTTCAAGTCTTTACTCTCAGGGCCTCTCAAAAAGATACTGTAGGGAATTCTCTATCTCTGCAGTGCCCAATAAGTACCAGGCACCATTTTCACTCATTTCTTGTGAAATAAGAATCATCATCTGCTTTTGCAGATAGAGCTCAGAGAGTTTAACTGGCTGAGAGTCACAAAGATAGTAAAGATAAGAAGAGTTGGATTCAAATCCAGTCAGACAAGCAGATTTGGGTGAATCCAAAGCCTACTCCATGCCCTTTCCTGAATGTCAATCTATCTGTAAGCTTTGGTAGTGGTTGGCATCTCAACAGGCATCTGCCAACCCTAATTTACAGGTGAATCTGTGTGTGTTACCAGTGGAAAGAACTGCTGGTCAAGTATCAATTGTCTCAATTCACATTCCACCCATTTGGATAGTTAACACAGCTATCATCCTTCCATAAAAATGACAGATAAACAACATGCTATTCCATAGTTATAGTCCATGTTAATAGGAGGAACTGTGGTCCTGCAATAAGAACTGAGTTATAAATCTGTCACTGCCACTGTGAAGTTTAATCCTAGAAGAAAGTTTTGTTACTTCTCAGGGCCTCCCCTTTCCTCACCCATAAATAAAGTGAGGATATCAGACTCAAACGTTTCAGTAGGGATCTACTGGTATTTGAAGAGGCATAATTATTTCTTATATAGGACGTCCCCTGGCATCACAGAAATTTAGCATTTATGACTTCAGGTACCAAAAGCTTACAACTCTTTCCAGTTCTTATAATAACTGTATTTCCCAATGTCCCTATGCACTACCTAGCAGAAAGGCAGTGCCTTAGTTGAGAGCTACTGGTAGACAATCTCAAGATCTATGAGGCCTTATGGCTCTATTGGGCCAGGACTGTCGGTATCAGCATATGGCTTGAGAGCAGGAGTAGAGGAGGTAATCTCAGGTCAACTCTGCCATTGTAAAGCCCATTCGAGATCATGTTCTTGAATGGAAGTCATATTGTTGGCATCTTTAGTAGGTCTCTTGGAAAACTGTTTAAGAAAGAAGTTTTAATATTGCATTTAAATAATGTTCAGAAAAGAGAAATATGCTGAAATACCACACAGCAGCTACAACTATTCAATAAGCAATAGGCTCAAGGTGGTCACTCCAATAGCCCTACCCAAGGCATGAGCCTATATGCAGTGACCATAATAAGCAATGGGAAGAGCTTCCAAAGGATAACAAATCCACAGCCTGGTACTCTCTGCCTGCTCACTGTTATCAGTAATCCCAGTAAGCTCAAGATGTGCCTCCTTGTTCTCAGTTCCTAACTCCTTGCATGAGACCTCTCCAACTCTTCTACCTATCAAAAAAAAAAAAAAAGACCGAATCTTAGTCCTGGCTCAGGAGCCATGTTGCACATGAAGGCCTCTTCTCAAATCCTTCAGTCCAAATAGATTTCCCTTCTCTCTAAATAAATATAGCATTTATAGTCTGCAATGAGCTTTTTATTAAGCTGTACAGTCATCAACTGTTCCATAATCACACCATGAATGTACATTAATAGTGTTGCCTTCTAGCTTGAATGCTTGATCCTAAAGTCAAGAGTCATGTTTTCTACTACTTTTGTATTCCCTAGTGTCTGGCACATTCCTGGGAACACATTAATGGATTGATAAATACATGTTCTGCTTTTGATTTTTCACAATGATACCAAAAGTACCACTAGCCTGGCCAGACTTACATCCTGTAGGCTAATTTAAAAACAAAACTTATTTATTTAACGTCTTTTCCCAAGTAATTTTGAAAGAACTTTTCAGATTATATAAATAATTCTCTCCCTATATTCACTGAGAAAAATAAAACACTAAACTTTATAGGACAAAAGAAAAGGTAATTAAAATGTCATGCTCCATATGTATACTAAGATCTGGCAAAGTGGATATGTCTCCCAAGTCCTACTAAGTCCTAGATAAAATGTGAAACATATATCCATCTTGATCCAGTACTAAAAACTTCTAGATGTTTCCAAGGCTGTGAATAGCATATACTTTGGAAAGCAGGTCATGAAGTTTGGGTGCCATCATTAATCTAAGGAGAATAATAGCAAATTTGCATTAGGACCTCATCCCATCCACATCCCTTTGCCCTCAGATTATCCACATACTTCTTGACAATGCTTCCATATTTCTCTCTGTTTTACTACATATTAAGGCCACCTACAAAATATTTACTGAACAATGTCTCTTAAGGGAAATAAGGTGCTACATTGAAAGAAGGTACTATAAAAGTAGTCATTCTTCTTCATTCTTGCTTCTCTTTCCTTAATTTTTCTGATTTGCTGGGTATAAAAATGATGCCTTTCCTTTATCTATCATCATCTTACCCAGGGATTCTGGTATCTTCTTCTACCCCTAGGGAAAAACCCACTGAAGAGGCTCTATTTTCAGGGTTCTTTTCACAATCTATCATTCACATATGCTTTGTCAGATTAGTCTTTACTAGTTTGGCCAACTGGAGGCTTTCTAAGATAACAATCATATAGCTTGAAAGTGTGCAGAGAAGCAGCTGATAGGATGAATTAGGATCATGTGCCATCATACTGACGAAGAACAAAGGTTGCCTTTCTGACCAATGGCAATCAAAATTGAATGACTAAGATTTCTCACCAGCTATCATCAAATTCAAGATGAGCATTTACAGCATCAATTACACATCTTTTGTTTCAGTAAGCATGGGGAAAGAACTATGTGACTATTTTGTAATGATCACATTCTACTTTTGTTGATACGGCAACTCAAATTTTAAAAGATAGATATAATGATTAATACAATAAAGTACATTTTTTAAAGCAAGAAAAGAATAAGGATTTCTTTGGATGAGGGAAAATATTATCATATCTTTAATATACTGTATTCTAAAAGAGGAGATGTAATATACTGTATTCTAAAAGAGGAGATGCCTCTTTTAAGAGTTTTCAATAGGCTACTTCAAATGTTTCATTTTATAAACAACTGAGGAAAAAATCAAGGAGTCACTACAGCAAATGTCTAGTACAGTAGGTTGTCAACCATGGATAAGTACATAAAATTACCTGCTCAATTTGCAAAATCTTGATGTGTTCCAGTTCTCTATCAGGGAATTCTCTACACCTGTGCTGAATCACTGTGAAATGTGCTTCTTCCCTAGGATACGGGTTGTCCACCATGGTTAAGTACATAAAAGTCCCTTTTCAATTTGCGAACTCTTGATGTGTTCCAATTCTCTATCAGGGAATTCTCTACACCTGTACTGAATCACTGTGAAATGTGCTTCTTCCCTAGGACATGGGTTGTCCACCATGGTTAAGTACATAAAAGTCACTTTTCAATTTGTGAACTCTTGATGTGTTCCAATCCTCTGTCAGGGAATTCTCTACACCTGTGCTGAATCACTGTGAAATGCGCTTCTGTCTTAGGACACGGGTTGTCCACCATGGATAAGTACATAAAAGTCCCTTTTCAATTTGCAAACTCTTGATGTGTTCTAACCCTCTACCAGGGAATTCTCTACACCTGTGCTGAATCACTGTGAAATGTGCTTCTTCCTTAGGACATGGGTTGTCCACCATGGATAAGTACATAAAAGTCCCTTTTCAATTTGCAAACTCTTGATGTGTTCCAACCCTCTACTAGGGAATTCTCTACATCTGTGCTGAATCACTGTGAAATGCGCTTCTTCCTTAGGACATGGGTTGTCCACCATGGATAAGTACAAAAAAGTCCCTTTTCAATTTGCAACCTCTTGATGTGTTCCAATCCTCTATCAGGGAATTCTCTACACCTGTGCTGAATCCCTGTGAAATGTGCTTCTTCCCTAGGACACAGGTTGTCCACCATGATAAGTACATAAAAGTCCCTTTTCAATTCACAAACTCTTGATGTGTTCTAATCCTCTATCAGGGAATTCTCTACACCTGTACTGAATCCCTGTGAAGTGTACTTCTTCCCTAGGATACACTTTTTACTTAAAAGTCAGCCAGCTGGAGATAGATTTATCTTAAACAAACTCACAACCTAAGTAATATAATTCATTGGGAATATAATATTAGTCTAAAGAAAACTGGCTGCAGTCTCATCAACCAAAAAAGAAACTCTAATCAAAGCAGTAAAAACATCCAGAAGTTTTAAAGACACTGTAGAAGAAATTATCTCCTGATTTTTGGAATAGATTATTTGAAAGTAAGTTCAGATGCTAATTAAAAGCATGCAGCCCAGCAATTTCTGACAAAATCACTACCTTCTTAAGAATTATTATTAAGTAAAATTAGTGCTTGACCTGAGGCATTATTTGCCTATACCAAAAGGCAGGAAGAAGTACTGAAGAAAGAAGTTGAGACTAAACAACAATGACTTTTCCATCCTTCTTTTAAGAATCTGGTACTCATTACTGAATTGTCTTTAGCACAAAGCAAAAATAACAACAAAAGAAAAAACACTATTTCAGAAAGACTTTCTGCATCAGATAGTGATGAGCTGCATTGGTTTACAATGAAAGCAGGTTGTGATAAAATTTTTTATCAATTTTATTTAATTGATTACAAAGTTAATGATGAGAGAATAAAATAGGCAAACACTTTCTTGATGCTTACATTTAAAAGAAGACAGAAATTTGATAATTAAATGGATTCAAACTATAGCCCTGAAGAGGATTCTAAGGGGTAATTTTGTTTACTCCTCCTTTTTGCTTGTTTGTTTTTAACATATAAGAAATATGAAGCCCAGGAAGGTTAAACAGTTTGCCAAAAATACAAAGCCCATTAAAGGCAGAGATTGGAGGGGACACAGGTTTCTTGACATCTAATTTACTATTATTTCATATTATATCATCCTAACTTAGATGTTTCTTACATCAAAGTAAACCCTTAGTTGGAAAATTGCATGTCCAAGTACTTACCAATGGGTCTGCCGTAATTTTGGCGGGGCAACCGGGGGGGATGGGGGCGGTGAGGACCAGGAGGTAGAAATAGTGAAATAAATTTTTGAGATTTAAAAAAAGGAACTGAATAATTGATTATTTCTTCCCTTTATATCAGAATAGAGTAAAACAGAAAAAGCAAATGTACATAAATTGAGACCATAATGCTGGGGATAAAGTGAGGAATTACACACACACACACACACGCACACACACACACAAGGGAATAGCACGGACAATTTCATTTTGGTGCACCATACTGTCATTATCCCTTGTCTTGAGCAAAGTTTTCTCAAAGGGCTTTTGATAAGCTCAGAGGTCAGTTTATATCACAGATTGGTTTTGTCTCTCATCCTCCCACCCCACTAAACCAAGAAAAGTAGTCATTTGTTTCACATTCAGACTTGCTGAAAAAGTGACATTGTCTTCACTATCCACCACAAATATTTGCGCTCACGTGTGTGTGTGTGTGTGTGTGTGTGTGTGTATGTGTGTGCAGGAAGACACTGCTGTGGCAGAGTGTCAGCTGGGTGCAAAGGGAATTCACAATTTAGTTGGAAGCCCAAGACAGACACATAAAAGAGAAATCAACTATACCAGGTAGGTGCTCAATGCACAGTTCAGGCCTCTCCTCTGGATAAGCCAGATTTGCTGTCTTCCTCCAAGGGAGTTAAGACTTGGTAAGCTAGGAGTAATAGGGCCTTTGTCCAGACACACAACAGGACATGGGGCCTCAATATATATGCTTATAAAGTGTGAACACTTTAGACTTCCCTGTGGCATCTGCAAGCCACACCTCCTGAGAAAAGAGTAGATGGTTGACTTAGTCATGTCCTGCATGTACATCTTAAATCCCAGTTGCCCAAGGAAGTATTTCTATTTGATGTACTTTCACTTCATTTAGGGCCAGATGGCATATTCTCTGGAACTTCAGCAGAACAAACCTTTAATAAATGCCTGACAGCTAGTACTGACTCATGCTCATGGAAGCAGACACAATGAGGCCTATGAAAAAAATACATCATAGTCCCTTCCACTCTATAGCATGTAGCTTCAACTTGTTTATCTTTGGAACATTCTACTTCCAGTATTTTGGGGTTGATATTCCTTGATAGGGAGAAATTAAGGCACTATTTGCACTGCATATAGAATTTTATTTACCTGCACAGTATTATACTTTCCATAAATTTACAGTATATTTAGGCATGAAAAACTGTTTAGAAGATGTTATCAAAATGCTTTGACTATGGATAATGAATAATCCAGAAAGAATAAGTTGTTATGTTGTTTATAGGTATGAAATTAGTCAATAGTGTAATAAAATCGCTAAAGAATTTCATTCATATTAAACAGTCTTAATAGACATAGAATGTTCAGAACTATGAATTCTAAATTTTTGGTTTAGAAAACACACATTAGGAGGGATGGTCAGTGACATGGTTTGGCCATGTCCCCACCCAAATCTCATCTTGAATCGTAGCTCCCATAATCCCTACGTGTCATGGGAGGAACCCAGTGGGAGGTAATTGAATCATGAGGGTGAGTTTTTCCCATGCTGTTGTGATAGTGATTAAGTCTCATGAGATCTGATGGTTTTTATAAAAGGCAGTTCCCTTGCACATGCTTTCTTGTCTGCTGCCATGTAAGAGTGCCTTTATTCCTCCTTCACCTTCCACCATGACTGAGAGGCCTCCCCAGCCATGTAGAACTGTGAGTCCATTAAACCTAATTTTTTTTACAAATTACCCAGTACTGGGTATGTCTTTATTAGCAGCATGGGAATGGACTAATACAGTGAATTGGTAATGGTAGAGTTGGGTGCTGCTTTAAAGATATCCAAAAATGTGGAAGCGACTTTAGAACTGGGAAACAGTCAGAGGTTTGAACACTTTGGAGGACTCAGAAGAAGACAGAAAAATGTGGGAAAGTTTGGAACTTTCTAGAGACTTGGAGGGCTCAGAAAATAGGAACATGTGGGAAAGTTTGGAATTTCCTAGAGACTTGTTGAATGGCTTTGACCAAAATGCTGATATGGACGATAAAGTCCAGGTGATGTGGTCTCAGATGGAGATGAGGAACTTGTTGGATACTGGAGCAAAGGTGACTGTTATGCTTTATCAAAGAGACTGGTGGCATTTTGCCCTTGCCCTAGAGATCTGTAGAACGTTAAACTTGAGAGATGATTTAGGGTATCTGGCAGAAGAAATTTCAAAGCAGCAAAGCATTCAAGAAGTGAGAAGAGCATAAAAGTTTGGAAAATTTGCAGCCTGATAATGCCATAAAAAAGAAAAAAACTCATTTTCTAGAGAGAAATTCAAGACTGCTGCAGAAATTTGCATAAGTAATGAGAAGCTAAATGTTAGTCACCAAGACAATGGGGAAAATGTCTCCAGAACATGTCAGAAGTCTTCTTGAAAGCCCCTCCTATCACAGGCATGAAGGGCTAGGAGGGATAAATGGTTTCCTGGGCCTGCTAGGTGCAGCCTAGGGGCTTGGTCCCCTGTGTCCCAGCCCCTCCAGCCATGTCTGTCTAAAAGGGGCCAAGGTACAGCTCAGGCTATGGCTTCAGAAGGTGCAACAGCCAAGTCTCGGCAGCTTCCATGTGGTGTTGGTCCTGTTGGTGCACAGAAGACAAGAATTAAGGTTTGAGAATGTCCACCTAGATTTCAGAGGATGTATGGAAATGCTTGGATGTCCAGACAGAGGTGTGCTGCAGGGGCAGAGCCCTCATAAAGAACCCCCACTGGGGCAGTGTGGAAAAGAAATGCAGGGTTGGATCTGCCACACAGAGTCCCCACTGGGTCACTGCCTAGTAGAGCTGTGAGAAGAGGGCCACCATCCCCCAGCCCACAGAATGGTAGATCTACTGACAGAACTATGTGCTTGGAAAAGCCACAGTCAACGCCAGCCATATAAACGGCCAGGAGTGGGGCTATACCCTGCAAAGCCACAGAGTGAAGCTGCGCAAGGTCATGGGAGCCCACCTTTTGCATCAGTGTGAACTGGATGTGAGACATGAAGTCAAAGAAGATCATTCTGGAACTTTAAGGTTTAATGACTACTCTAATGGATTTTGGACTTGCATCTATAGCCCCTTTGTTTTGGCCAATTTCTCCCATTAGGAATGGGCATATTTGCACAATGCCTGTACCTCCACTGTATCTAGAAAGTAACTAACTTGCTTTTGATTTTACAGGCTCATAGGCAGAAGAGACTTGCCTTGTCTCAGGTGAGACTTTGGCCTGTGGACTTTTGAGTTAGTGCTGAAATGAGTTAAGACTTTGGGAGACTATTGGGAAGGCATGAGTGGTTTTGAAACGTGAGGACATGAGATTTGGGAGGGGCTAGGGTTGAAATGATATGGTTTGGCTCTGTCTCCACCCAAATGTCATCTTCAATTGTAGCTCCTATAATCCCCACATGTGGTGGGAGAGACCCAGTAGGAGTTAATTGAATCAGGGGGGTGAGTTTTTCCCATATTATTCTCATGATAGTGATTAAGTCTCATGAGATCTGATGGTTCTATAAAGGGCAGTTCCCCTGCACACACTTTCTTGCTTGCTGCCACTTAAGACAGGCTTTGCTCCTCCTTCACCTTCCAACACGATTGTGAGGCCTCCCCAGCCATGTGGAACTGCGAGTCCATTAACCCTCTTTTTCTTTATAAATTACACATTCTCTCATATGTCTTTATTAGCAGCGTGAGAATAGACTAATACAATGAGAATGTAGAATCAAGGGCATATGGTTCAAGGCAGAGGAGGGTGGAACCCTACAGTGGGTGAGAAACTGCTGCAAGAGTATGCAAAAGAGGACTCAGCAAGGAGCATATGTTTATTTTCAAGTATGGTAAACAAAGAGAAGAGAGATTAGATTCATTGTGGTCACCTCCTGAAGGATGGGCAAGTGGATGGAAGAAAATGTTGATTCAGTATAAGGCATAACTTTCTACAAATGAATCTCTCCTAGAATGGACTGGCCAATGAAAAAGGGAGATTTCCAACTGATTATTTCCAAGAAGAGATGGACTAGCCCGTTTTCACAAATGGAGGATCATGTGCCAGATAATTACCTCTAAAGAGATTATCATCCTAAGTAATTATTTTATGGGACATATTATTTACATTAAATGTTCCAAGTTGAAAAGAATAACTTGCCAGAAAGACATTCTGTACTGTCTTGTTGATGCAATTGGCTGAGGGATAACTCCAGTCTTACCAAACTTCGATTCATATCAATTGAAGATTGAAAAGGTGATTAGGTGATTTGAATGCTCAGAATATTTAAATCATTACCACAGAAATTATAGAGTTTTTTTTTTTTTAAAGAAGAAAAAGTATTGGCTTGTATGGACACATGTAAATACATTAAGAAATATAAGTTATTTTCATTATTGATATGTTTTTAAAAAATTGTTCTTTAAAAGCAAACCAAGTTCCCATAGTTGTACAATATACCAGTGGTACAACCTGAGAAGTACAGTCTTCAGGTTAGCAGATTTAAAAAACATAACCCATGCTTTTTTTTACTAAGCTAAACAATTTACTGTTCCACTTTTTCACTGCATCACTCACATTTATCTTTACATCAACAATGCTTATAAACATTATGTCCTGAACTAACAAGATACTCAACATGACAATCCCATAGGTTACCAAGCACTGTAAACATCTGTTTAAGCAGGCTCCAGAGATAGCATAGAGGAGGCTTCTAGTATCTATTTTAAGTGGTTTATGATGTGGAGTCTGCTTTTTAAAAACTAATAATAAAAAACATGGGCCCAAACCCTGACTAGAACAAATATTTGTGAACACAGTTATACTCAGTTTGAAAAAAGAATGCACTCGTGTCGTCACTGTCATTGCATTTATAGACTTTCATTTCACACCTTTGTCCATTAAGTGTTGGCTTTCCATGGCCTTCAGGAGACAATAACTATATTTTCACTGTGATATATTTACTCCAATAAAAATAAAGCTAAATGTTGACTCACCAACTTTCCTTAAATTTATGCAAAATAAAGTTTATAAGGGTGGAAGAAGATGAGAGATGGGACAACCCTTTAAGCTACACATGATATCTTCCAAAGGTCTCTAAGTCAAAACACATCCTTCCAGCTCCATCCAAAGGTCCTCTGAAGAGAAACTGTAAATAACTGGAGACCCTTTGAAATCTAATCTGAGAAGAATGAGCTTTGCTTTTCTCAAAAGGGAAAAGAGCTCCCAATCACTGAATAAATGGAACCAACAACACTGTCTGCTGCAGCAGTTTTTTTCTATCCAGCATTTTAATTTCTGGAAATGTTTCAACATTTATCACCAGAAAAAGGGACTTCTAGGGTGATGCAGGTGGAACCTAGCGTGGAACACCAGTTGCTCAGGAAACAGAGCCTGGGCTGCCACAATATCCCATGCCTGCAAGAAAAACCGAGTGTCTTCTCAGGCACACACACCTGGGAGCCTGAACACCTCTGAAACCAGCCAGTCCCTGGACTATGGCCAGCAGCACCCTGAAAAATCTCAAATTCATAGCTCCAACCTGTCTCTGTCTCCAAAGTTCTGTACTCACACATATTACACATCTCTTAGACACCCTGCCCCCCAAATCCCCTTCCTCCCCACCCCGCGCAAACCCTCCCATGCAGTTCTCCTGAGAACTTTCCAGATCCTAACTTCCAGTCCTCGGCCCAATGCATTTAGTTATTTTAAAGCACTTACTACTTAATCCTATGCAGAAACTACTCTGACTTCCCAACCCTTTGGCCTCCGGTTACCTTTCTCTGTCGCTTCCAAGGTCTCCTGGCGGCACAAACAGGCAGGCGGCAGCTCTGTGGCCTCTTCCACCCTGCACACCCTACTGGCTCAGGCGCCAACACGCCTCCCCGGGCGCACACTCGCGCGCGAACACACAGCGAACACGTACACTCATTCAGGACACAGTCCACACCAGACCGCGAACCCCCGCAGCTTGGTCCCAGCGGGTATTCTCCCTGGCTATATAAAGCACTCACCCCAAACAGACTTCCCCACGCACTCGCAAGTGGGTGACGCTGCCCTGCACCCTCTGCACCGCCAGTGCCCTCTCCCTGGACACGCGGACACCCCATAGATCCGCAGCCTCTGGCAGTTCTGTCAAAACTTTGAACCTGGTTGATTTTACAACCACGAGCGTGTCAGAGGCTGGAGGAGGTCGGCTCGCCACAATTTCCACTTACTTCAGTTCATGCGGCCCGCTGGCCGTGACTCTACGGACCCCGGCGCCACCCGTGCCGATGCGCGGCTGCAGCCCGCATAAACGCGCGAAGGGCGGCGCGCTCTGGGCGCTCAGCTCGACCTCGCGAGTCCCGATCCCGTGCGGACCCTTCCCCGCGCAGCAGCAGCAGCCTCGGCAGTTCCTGCCTCAGCCAGGCTGATGATGGCAAACAGAAACACACTCGCAAAACTTTTATGACTTTCACAAAACTGTCTCCGGAGGAAACCCCTCCACGCACCCTACTCGCGGGCCGGAGCAGGCGCCAGAGTGGGATGGTTCGTCTGTCGCCCGCAACTCCCTGCCACCCCCACCAACTTCGACACACACACACACACACACACACACACACACACACACGATTGGGTTACCACAACCCACCAACAGAAAACAGCTTCGCAAAGAGGAGGGGAGCACAGTCAACCCCCAAGTCATCCGGAATACAGAAGACAGATTCTCCCATTTTCATAAATAGCTAGAGTCCCGGGGTTCGCTCTCAGGGCCCCGGCACAACAGGAGGAAAATAAAAGCCCGACTCCCGCAGCCCCACTCCAGTACCTCCGAGCTTTGCCTCAGGAGAGAGAGCGCGGGTTCGCGTCTGCGATGGGGCCGCTGGGGCCGCTGGGGCCGGGGCCTCCGGCCCGCGTGGCCCCTGCCCGGGGTCCCCGCCGCCGCCCGGGCTCAGCAGCCGCCGCCGCCGCTCCCTAGCCCTCCTCCTCTTCCCATGGCTGCGCCCTGCTTGGCAGCTCGCGGGCTGTCAGGCTTGGGGAGGAGAGAGGGGGCGGGGTGAAACGGGAAGGGAGGATGGGAGTGCAGGGGTGGAAAAAGGCGGCCGCCGTTCACCACGGGTCACGCCGGGCCTGGCCCGCCGCCCCCCAGACCCAGGCTGCGGAAGCCAGGGGAAGCGGACGTTCAGGGAGGCCAGTTCGAGAATCACGGCGGAGAGGGCGAGGGCCGCCGGGCCAAGCGTTCCGAGGAGCTGGGATGAAGTCCTCCCCGAGGGGAGCTGGAGTTGGTGCGTGTCACTCTCAGCTGGGCTGCGCGGCTCCCCCTAGAGGAAAATATTGGTAGTTGCAATACACTTCCTTCCTCTCCGCCTGCCCCGGTTCCCAGACGAAGGCAGGACCTACAGGAGCGTTAAGTGCAGTCCATAGACTCAAAGAAACTCTTAGATACTAGCACTTAAAACGTTTAGTATCTCCAGGAATGGGAGGAAGATCAGCACGATAGCTTGGAAAGCGTGTTTAGCCATCCAAATATTGCCTCTCCATCAGCAGTCAAGTTCCAAGCTTCTGCTCACTGGGGCACAGTGAAAAGATAGTTACAACTACGAAGGCCTTTATTGTGGAGGTTAGAAGACAGGTTAAGTAATTTACCAAGGACACTCAGCATGTTAGCAGAGAGGTATCTGCCAGAGGATAGGGATGAAGGCAGAGCATACACAGGCCCCAGCCTGAAGTTCCTGAGCCAGGGAAAGGATTTTAACTCTGCCGCAGCCTGGACATAGTGCATCTGTCAAATGCAAGCCCTGCCTACTTCATCCCACTCTTGGGAAAATAAAGCAAGACAAGAAGTTGTCAAAGTGCTGCAGAAAGCTAAAGTTGTGCATAAGTATGTCGTTTTTGTACAGCATCAAACCCCGAGTCACCACATGCTTTTCTGAGCAGAGAGTACAAAAGTCCAGCTCCAGATTGTCTCAGATCTGAAAGAGTAGCTAGTCATGCGATCGTTCCACAATTTACTGTCAATTGTAATGTGACTTACCTATATGCTTCTAACAGCTTTGGTTTACTAAAGCTTTTATTTTTTTCTTTTTAACAGAGCTCCCAGATACAAAGCCAAGTTTATACCCAGAGAGAAATGTTTAAACAACAACTTAAAGGAACCAAGTTTCTTATCTTTAGAATAACATATCTATAGGGCACTGAAGTAGTACACAGGAGCCAAGACTTGAGAAGGAACAGAGAACCAAAGACTCTGGGATAGCAGATGTCACATGAGACACCCCTGTTTTCAAAAGGATCAAATAAGTGAAAAACTGCTCCTTAGAATGCTTTCAGAAGCTCAGCTGTGGCTCAAATACCCTAGCTGTTCCAGACAGACACCTAGAATGAATGAAGAAGAAAAGATTCTGGAAAGGGTATGTTTTATTATGGGATGGGATGGTTATTGATCCTGACGTGCTCTTGTTCTATCCTGTATAAGAATAAGGAGGTTTTTTTTCCCCCTAAGTCTCTTCCCTAACACATTGATTTCTGGAGTTTCATACTTTGCTGAAGCAGTAGTGATGCTTGGCGGTGTCTGGAGCTTTTAAAAAGGGGAGGTATCCACATAGAGAAACTTGGGAAAGTAAAAGATTAAGGCACAGTCAAGAAAAACTCCTGCTGGGTGGTCCATACATGCCAAGCTGGCTGACAGGGCAGTCCTGGCAGGAGTAAAGTCCAGGCAGGCCTCAAATGCTGACTCCACTGCTGTCTGAAATGACCTTCCAAGTTGGACCTTCTTCAGAGCCTGGCACTACCAACCTCTCTGTTTTTATCCTCTCTGTGCCTTCTCATCCTTTGTCCTTCTTCCCTGAGCTAGAGAATCTTGATCTAGTTTAGGAAGTGCCAGATGGACTCATAAAAGATATTCAAAATTCTATTGTTTATACTCTGAGATGAGCTCAGGGCCATACTTAAAAAAAAAAAAAAGAACTGACATCTTTTTTTTTTTTTTTTTTTAATTTGGGTTCAGGTATAGCCTCTACTCTGTGTGCCATGAAACTAGACTGCTCTGGCTGCTGCTCTGTCTTTGATTTTTAAAACATCATCATGCACAGAAAACATAGGAAAAGACACCTTGGTTAATATTATGGATTAGATATAAACCTGCAACTGACATGAAGGTCAGCCTTTATTCTGAAGCCCCATGTCCCTCAATCTCATATATGACCAGGTATAGGTCTATAGTAGAATGTGGCTCCTTATATATTCCTAATAGTTTGGGAAAATGTAGCAGGTATTGAGTCAATTAATTTGTTATAAGTTAAGGTATGCCAGGGCACATTTACCTTACGAAGAGTGAAACTGCATTTGCCATGGTTTCCATTCCACTTGGAAGATCCTACTGTGTCCATCCAGAGAAACCCTTCTTAACCTTAAAGTTCCAGTTGTTTACTTTCTCTCTGAAGCTCTTCCTGACTATTCCTCAGGGTGGGATTTATAAGTTAATTCTCCCTTTATCAGCACCTTTATAGGCCTTTTTATCTTCTGGTATTAAATATTGCACTTTTAGTTGATATATCTGCTTTCCTACTAATCACTAAATTTCTGAGGGAGAAACTATATATTCTTAATATCTATACCTGAAATGTCTAGGTTAGTACCTAGAATTTATAGAGTTTGTAGACTGCCCAATAAATAATCAAATTGAATGAAAATTTATATCTCCTTGATTTATATCTCAAACCCAGAGCTCTCCACACAGCTCCACACAAACAATTGGCTATCTCCATTTGAATGTCTAACAGACCTCTGAAACTTGACATGTCCACATTTGAACTCTGGTTCTTTCTCCCTAAAACTACTCCAATCACAGTGGGTGACATTTCCATCTCAGTAGATGGCAACTACTTCCTGCCAGTTACTCAGGCCACAAACCTTTGAAATCATCCTTACTTCTCTGCCCACCACATTCCACATTCAGAACTCTGTGCACTTCTTGGAGAAGTCCAGAGACACCTGGTCTTAACCACCAGAATTTTGCAGTTAGATTACTGCTGTAGTCTCTCAACTCAACCGGTCTCCTTGCTTCAACAAATCCCTCCCCTAACCCACAACCAACACCAACAACAACCCAAAGTGCAAATTCAGTTGCCATAGTCATTCCTTTTAAAACTAATATCATGCCATTCCTTGGCTCAAAACCCTCCAATTGTTCCTCATTTAAATCAGAATAAAATTTAAAATGGCCCATGAGACTCTACATGAGCTATGTACCTTTGCTCCCACCTCATCTCCCATGAATTTCCCCATCACTGGGTCGCCCTTCTGCTCCTGGCACACTGGCCTCCCTGTTGTTTCCTAAGCAGGCCAGGCAGTCTCCTAACTTGGAGCCTTTGTACTGCCTCTTCTCTCTGATTTAAACACTCTTCCCCAAATATTCATTTGCTTCCTCCTATACTTCCTTGAAGTCTTTAATCAGATATTGGTCAGCTTATCTTAACCAATCTGTTTTACCTTATTATGGCCAACCCTACACCACTCTTTTATACATCCCCAGTAGGGCTTAGCAAAAAATACAAACTGCATTATGAAGACAATAGAAGCAATTAGAAAATAATTCAGATTATGTCTATTCAAGCGCAGATAACTAGGTCAGATTGCCGTCTCTGCAAATCATAAAACATCACAGTATAAACTCCCTAAATCTACAGTTATCTGAGGTTAGAGCATTGCTTTGCTCACTCTGTTGTACTATAAAGTACCAAAGCTTTTTCTCAAAAACAAAAGAGGTCAAAACACTCAAGGTAGCATTTTATAGCTAATTCATTTTATAGCATTTGTAGTTAAAAAACATAGGATTGTTAATCAGGAGCCTTGGGGTCCTGTGTGAGTCATCTGTGATTTTGGGTAAATTAATTACTAATGTCACAATGCCTCCATTTCTTGCCTATAGAAGGAAGGGGTTGCTATCTGGGATTATTCCAGCTGTATAAGAAAGTTTTAGACTGATATTTGTGATAATCAAATTGTGATATCAAATATTTGTGATAAATTCTAAGTTTATTAGAAGACTATTTAACCAAATATCTGGGTACCATGGCCTAGCAAAGTGGACACATTGATATGGTTAATTTTATGTGTCAACTTTGCTAGGCCATGGTACCCAGATATTTGGTCAAATATTATTCTAGATGTTTTTGTGAAGGTATTTTTAAGATGAGGTTAACATTTCAGTCAATAGACTTTGAGTAAAACAGATTGCCCTACATAATGTGGGTCGGCCTCAGTCAATCAGTTGAAGGCATTAAGAGAAAAAGACTGACCTCTCCCAAAGAAGAGAAAATTCTGCCAGCAGGCAGCCTTTGGACTCAAATTGCGTATCAACTATTCCGTAAATCTACAACCAATCTACTTGTAGATTTTGGACTTTGGACTTTTCAGTTTTCACGATTATGTGAACAAATTTCTCAAAATAAATCTCTGTATATATATGTCATGTATATAACATAGATATATATATCCCTGATTAACACAATATTTATTGGTAAAGTTAAGATTCTAATGAAACATTATCTCTTTAATGAATTTTTTTAAACTAACACTGAACTCCCATTCACCATGTTCTTTCATTCATACAGCAAGTGTTGGTAAGCCTACAATATGACAGACTTTGTTCTAAAAACTTAGCATGATCAGGGAATACAATTTACACAACACATCTACAAAGATGCTGCCCTCATGAGGTTTGCATTCTAGTTGGGAGAGACAATGAACAATAAGCATAATAAGTGGAGGAGAGATCCAAGATGGCCGATTAGCAACAGCTTAGGAATGTAGCTCCCAGTGAAAGCGCAGAGAACAAGTGGATGCTGCACTTTCCGACGAATTTTTGTTGCCCACAGACCGGGAGAGTCCCGGCAGAGAAGCCACATGGGTCGCCAGCGCAACTCTTTTGGCCGGCGCGGCTCTTTTGCTGGCGCCCGGTGTGGCGCTTCCCAGTGCAGAGTATACAGGACGGACGAGCTCAACTGGTCCCATCCCCACAAGGAAAACAGCAATTGGAAGCGCTGAGGACTGAGAGTTTCACAGCAAGCACAGCGAACCCGGGAAGGTCCGGTTCTGCGGGGAACGGGCGTCCACCAAAGGATAACTAAGAAACAGAAAAACTTCATCACTGGGCGGAGAGAGATCCAAAATGGCCACGTAGCAGCAGCTCGGGATTGTGGCTCGCGGTGAGGGCGCAGAGAGCGAGTGGACGCCGCAGTTGCAGACGAATATTTGATGCCCACGGACTGGGAGATTCCCGGCGAGGGAATCTTTTGGCGACTCTTTTGGCCGGCGTGGCGCTTCTCGGTGCGGAGTGTGCGGGACTGGGTGGTGCCCTTTTGGTCGGGCGCAGCTGGTCCCATCCCCACAAGGAGAACAGCA
>PVKP010030419.1:0-27937 GCA_004027715.1 Plecturocebus donacophilus
TTTTGTATTTCAGTGGTATCAGTTGTATATTTACTGTTTCATTTCTTAGTGAAATTATTTCAATTTTCTCTCTTCTTTTCAGGGTTAATCTTGCTAATGGTCTATCAGTTTTATTTATCTTTTCAAAGAACCAGGTTTTTGCTTTATTTATTTTTTGATTTTTTTGTTTGTTTGTTTCAATTTCATTTAGTTCTGCTCTGATCTTGGTTGTTTCCTTTGTTCTGCTGTGTTTGGGTTTGGTTTGTTCTTTTCTCTCTAGTTCCTTGAGCTGTGACCTTAGATGTCAGTCTGTGCTCTTTCAGTCTTTTTGATGCACACATTTAGGGCTATAAACTTTCCTCTCAGCCCCACCTTTGCTGTATCCCAGAGGTTTTGGAAGGTTGTATCATTATTGTCATTCAGTTCAAAGAATTTTTTAACTTCCATCTTGATTTAATTTTTGACTCAATATTCATTCAGGAGCCAGTTATTTAATTTCCATGTATTTGCATGGTTTTGAAGTTTCCTTTTGGAGTTGATTTCCAGTTTTATTCCACTGTGGCCTGAGAGAGTGCTTGATATAATTTCAGTTTCTTTAAATTTACTGAGGCTCATTTTATGGGCTACTATATGATCTGCCTTGGAGAAAATTCATGTGTTGTTGAATGGAATGTAATATTCTGTGGTTGTTGGACGAAATGTTGTGTGTATATCTGTTAATTCCATTTGTTCCAAGATACAGTTTAAATACATTGTTTTTGTTGTTGTTGTTGTTGTTGCTGACTTTCTCTCTTGATAATCTGTCTAGTGCTGTCAGTGGAGTATTGAAGTCCCCCACTCTTATTGTGTTGCTGTCTAACTCATTTCTTAGGTCTATCAGTAATATTTTCATAAATTTTGGAGCTCCAGTGTTAGGTCCATATATGTTTAAAACTGTGATATTTTTCTGTTGGACAAGGCCTTTTACTATTATATGATGTCACTCTTTGTCTCTTTTAACTGCCATTGCATTAAAGTTTGCTTTGTCTGATATAAGAATAGCTATCCTCACTTGCTTTTGGTATTAATACTTGAGACAGACCATCCAATTTTCTCCTAGCTAGTATTAGGAGTAAAAATAAATAGAACTGATGAGAAATGTGGGTCACAAGTTATTATTGGCTAAGAGCATTATATTCCACCAAGAGTGAGACAATAAATTATCTTTTATTTTAGGTTCACGGATACATGTGCAGCTTTGTTATATAGGTAAATTGCTTGCTGTGGGGGTTTGGTGTACAGATTATTTTTTCCTGCAAATAATAAGCATAGTATCCAAAAGGTAATTTTTTGACTCTTACCCTTCTTCCATCCTCCATGCTCAAGTAGATGCCAGTGTCTGTTGTTCCCTTCTTTGTGTCTGTATGTACTCACTTAGCTCCCACTTTTAATTGAGAATATGTGGTATTTATTTTCTGTTCCTATGTTAGTTTGCTTAGAATAAAGCCTCCAGTTCCATCAGTGTTGCTTCAAAGGATATCACCTCCATTTTAATGGCTGTATAGTATTCCATGGTGTATATGTACCACATTTTCTCTAGCTCATCTATCATTGATGGGCATTTAGGTTGATTCCATGTCTTTGCTATTGTGAATAGTGATACAATGAATATATGTGTGCATATGTCTTTATGGTAGGATGATTTATATTTCTTTGACTATATACCCAGTAATGGAATTACTGGATTGAATAGTAATTTTATTTTAAGTTCTTCCAGAAATCAACAAATTGCTTTCCACAATGGTTGAACTAATTTCTATTCCCACCAGCAGTGTATAAGCTTTCAATTTTCTTTACAACCACACCAGCATCTGTTATCTTTTGACTCTTTAATAATAGTTATTCTGACTGGTGTGAGATGATACCTGATTGTGGTTTTGATTTGCATTTCTCTAATGATTAACGATGTTAAACATTTTTTCATGTGCTTTTTTGTCAAAGTATGCCTTCTTTTGAAGTGTCTGTTCATGTTGTCAATTTTTCATGCAGTTATTTGTTTTTTGATTGTTGGTTTAAGTTTCCTATGGTTTCTGGATATTAGGCCTTTGTTGAATGCATAATTTTCAAATATTTTCTCCCATTCTATAGATTGTCTGTTTACTCTGTTGATATTATATTGAAGAAATAGAGTACTTTATTACAATTACATAATTATTTCTAAGCATTTTTTAAATATTCTTAACTATGCTTCTAACATATTGTGACCCTTATAAAAAGGAAAACATCTGAGTTTAATAACAGTCTTTTTCATTATTTAGAAATATTAGAAATATAATTCAATATCTGTCATCTTCAACAAACAAGCCAGAAAAAAGTAAAGGAAAAGCAGAAGTTTAATTGGCTGTGAATGGCTATTAAGAACATTTTTATTGATGATTTCAGATATATAAAAAATAGTAACATTAGCATGAATATCAAAACAAATGATAGCATAATTTAATAGTTAACTTGAAAAATAATGTTTTTATTGGCCCATGTCAGTTTGCAAATGGGAAATTGTTAAGCTAATATTAGTTTTTTAATAATAAATATAATTTCTATTTGTAAAAAAAGCCTATATTACTTATATGATAGACAGGTTAAATCTTATTTGCACAATGCTAGGAACTAGATTTTCAAGAAATGCAATAACAAAATAATTTCCAAAAAACTTTAACTTCATAAAGGCCAAACAAAATAGTTCATTGATTGAGATTTTTATTATAAGCTAGTGATTATGCTGTTATACAATATAGTTAGCAATCCTCTGTAAGGCATCAAATTGTAAACATTTTGAGACTGCAGGGCCATTAGGTCTCTGTGTAACAATCAAACATGAAAGCAACCATAGCTGTTACATAAACAAAAAAGTTAGCTGGGTTTCAATAATCTTTAACTTAGAAAAAAGACAAGGGTAAAACTTCCTTTCTAATTCCATTGTCTAGTAAGGAAAAAAAAAAACACAGTATTTGTTTTTTTGTTTGTTTGTTTTGTTTTGTGTTTTTGAGAAATGGCAGATTTCAAGACTAGGAAGGAATGCACAAAATGATCCTAAAGCGTTCTTATGAGTTGTAAAGATGTATTAAACACACAAACACACACGCACACACAGACTCACACTCACACTGACTGATTAAACCCAGGGTTCATATCATGTTATAACTGGATTGAACTTCAATAACACAGTTTCTGGTTCTTATTTCCATTTTACCACTTAAAATATATATTTTAGATTAATGTTGCTTTCTGTAAGGCAATCATAATTCAAGTCATTTTAATATAATTTTATGGTACTTATTTGGATTTATGTAATGACCTTTTGAATGTTACACTGTCTTTGTTGGAGCATTTTAGTTTTATAATTTAGGACTACCTGTTTTGATTTAAGATAATACTGCATTATAAGCATAATTTAAAAATTTGTTAATTGAAATGTCCTCATAATGTTGAATCTAATATTTGTATTAATAATTTAATTATTATTTTAGTATTTTTAAAATATCTATTTGTTTAGCTTTAAATTTCAAATACATATTTTTCCAGAAATGCTTTTATAATTGGTAAGTAGCTATTAAAACAAAATTAATATTAAAATTGTCTTTATGTTTGTTAAAATATATCAAACAACAATTTTACTGTTTCTCAACTTAAACAAAAACAGCACTATTTATAGAGGTAAACATATTTGCTTTATAGGTTTTCTTCCAAAATCATTACATTCTACAATTAGCAGTATTGTTATTCATATCTTGAATTTATGTCTTTCTGTCCCATTATGGACTTGGACAAGAATTTGAAATTAGTAGACTGCAGAAAATATATTAAATTGATTTCATATATAAGGTGAAGCATGGTCATGGTCTAATAATGCCATGGAAGATGTCAAATCCAATCGCAAGAATAAGAGTCTATTGGAAAATTTAAAGCTAAATTCTGTGAGAAATCTATAGAAGAGAACCAAAATGAGCTAATTTGTTCACTTTGTTGGTTCAGATAAGTGGTAATAATAGTACTTGAAAATCTGGTTGAAGTGGGACTTTGCAAAGTTTAAGGTTACAAGTCTGCTGATTTTTTATTCTTGTCTTTCATCCATTAGTTTACGCCTTAATATTAAAGAAGATGTCATTTTATTTACTAAGCCTTTAGATATATTGAAAGTTAAGTCAAAATTTTTGAGATTTGTGTCCTTTTGCTATAGATAGTCATCATTTAATTTAGTACTCTGCTGTATTAAAAAAAAGTGTAGTAAAGAGTATGGAAAAAATTAACGTATCTTTCATAAAATTGTTTATCAACAAATTCTATTGAAATTAAAAGAGGCAATGTCACTCCAACTTTTACATGTCTATTTAGATATGGTACTTCTCCAATATTACCTATAAAGGCCATAGTAGAATCCAAGGGGTCAGCATTTTAATCCCTCATAACACCATACTATTGGAAAGTGGCTTCACAGAGACTAGATCATACCATATATTTTTAGAAGATTACACGTAATTGGATTCTGAGGGACACTTACCAGCAGGGAAAGGCAAGAATAACAAATGACTGTACATCTTTGGAATCCTAAAAAGCAAAATTATTAATATTTTCTTACAACATACAAAATTATCTCAGATTATAAATATTTTCTGAACAAGGCTCTGGACCAATTGATTGTCAAAATTAACCAGGAAACAAATTAAAGTTAAAAATACATTTTTGAGAAGAATGCTAAAATTTGATCATATAGGGTTGTATTAAATAATACTAAAGACTTATTGGTAATTTTAAGAGTGATGATGTCCCTGTGGTTATGCAAACAAAAAATAAAAAGTGAGCATAATATTGTAGATGTGCCTACAAGGATGTGTGAGAAATATTAATAATATGACATGAAGGAATTTTATTAAAAAACACACCAAAAGAAAGGAAAAAAATAAGACAATGAAAAGGTGATGTATTGAAGTTTGTATTCCCAAGACCCACTCTCTGAGATGGAGACTCATATTTATAATGTTTATTGAAAATACTCAGGATAAACAAATTCCAAGAAAATAAAAGCCTTCTCTACTCTGGGAGCAGGGAAAAATAAGTGCAAATTGCAATTTTCTTATTTTTCCAAAATAAAAAAAATGAACTTGTCTCTTTTTGGTATCTGAAATTGAGTGCTTAATGCCTTTGAAATATGGAGATGAATTCAAGAAAACTGATATAGACTGTCTACAAATTATTCAAGCAAGTCCATAATCTACTCTTGTATATATTTATGTTGCTAAAATTTGCTAATATCATTAATTAATGTATTAATACTCACATAAACATTTCTATCTCTATTTGAAATTTGAAACTAATTAGATTTTAAACGAATTTTCTAGGTTTAATAATTTCTTGCTTCAACCTATTTTTTCAACTATAGACTAAATCCTAAACGATGTTACTTGACAAATGTCCATTAATCATAACTTTATCACCAATATTCTGCAGTGAGCAAAATGCAGAGGAAAACTTGGTACCATGATATGTTTTAAATGAAGAAATGATCTACTTTAAAAAAGAAGACTGAGGAAGAAGAGGAGAAATAGGAAGACTAGAAATAAGAGGGAGAAGATAACGATGAGAAATAAAAGCAAGAAGTGAGAAAGAGGAAAAAGAAAGACAAGAGAAGACATTTTGATGGAGGAATCACAAGGTAAATATTGCACTATCATTTTTGCATGAGGCTTCTGGATGAATCTTGGCTGACATTGAAACATAGGTTCATGGATCCACCAAATCCAAATATGTATATATACATATGATTTGATTTAAATGGGAAAAGAAACACATAAATGGATGCTTGGAGGGGAGGTTTGTGGTGCTTATCACCAGTTCCATAAGGCATATTTGTAGAAATAATGACATATTAAAGTCAAGCATATACAGGCAGAGTTGGCAAAAGTTGGGTATAAAATATAATGGGGTCTTATTTTTACCCACTGTCAGTGTAGGGGAGGAAAAATAATATCTCTTCAATCCTTCTACATTCCTAGTTGGGACCTCTATAAGAAAAGAGAGATTAACAAGAGAAAAACAAATGAAAATTGCTTAACATATATACCCTATGTGTAACTCATTTATACATGGGAAATACCCAAGGAAAAAATGAATAGCTGTCCAAGAGGTGACTTAAAACTCCTACTTATATAGCATCTTCAACAACAAAAAAAAATACATTTTTGGAGAAGTGACAAGACAAAGAATAAGTCCCTTGAGTCTCTTGGGGAGCAAAGTGTGAAAAGGCAAATATATAACAGATAAGGGCTAATTAGTAAAGTTTGATTTATAGATTCCTTTGGTGCCATCTGTAGGTTGACAAGGGTCTGGGATCATCTTTGATCAATCAGTGTCCACTCTGATAAAAAGGTGAGGAGGAACACCTTTTAAAATTTATGTCCTGCTTTTAGTCAAATAGAGAAGGACAGAGAGCTTTTCTTGTATGTGCTGCTTTTCCATCGCCTTTCAGTAGCTCAAAATAATCGTCATGCCAAAGTGGCATATTTTGGAGTAGCGCATTCTGACACCTTCACCTATGTGATAGTAAGGTTTAAAGAAAATTATTTTCCTTTTATCATCAAGATATGGTAGTAAGTTAAACCATTTTACTATATTTATTAGAAGTATGGAATATAATTAACTTGCCTTACGTATTTTGCATCTAAAGATTTCTCCAAGTAAGAAGAGAACTCCTACATTGCTGATATTTGAAACAATATTTATCTTTTCTTTTCCTACCTATTTTATATCTTTCTTTTGTACTTCACAGTTGGTTTCCCTGATACTTCTATGGACTTCTGATCACTTTCTTTCTCACTTTAGGTTAACAACACACATTTTATCATTTCGGCCAATTTTTCTTTTCTATTGCAATTTTCAAAGTATTAAGTTAGGTTTTGCTGGGATCTTATTTTTTTTTCTCCATCTTTAGGTTTTCTTTGGTGTGCTCACCCTTAGCCCTTTTGTCTGACAGTTAACAACAACAAAAATTCCCTCTGACAGGTACAGAAACTATTATGTTGAAAATATGATCATCATGACAGTCCTGAACTGTCTATTCAGCAACATCAATCTCTTATGTGGCTAAGTAGCACAGTGCTCTGTCCACACTGATTCCTCCATCTTAAATCTATATGTTTATTTATATCTAGGTCTATATACAGATATGCATATAGATATATATGTGCATATAAGTGTAAGTATGCTTAGACATATATATGTATAAACACAAGTATATATGTATGTGTATACATCTCTATATGTAGTTTTTTCATTCTTACCCTTTATCTGAGATTTAACTTTTCTTATAGTATTGGAATGCTCTTCATTGTGTTTTTCTTTTATTTTGTCAAATTCTTTTTACTTTGGCTTACTTATTGGCTATTGTTTTATTTTCTAGTTTTTTTTTTTTTCTTCCTAGTAGCTCTTCAATCTAGCCTCTGAATACCTGATGAATAATTTTATAATAACTTCTTCTACACAATTCTTAAAGTATTTCACTATATCTCTTACCAGTTTTGCTTAAGAGAACAGCCCTGAGTATGCACAGAAAAATTTTAATGAATAATATATAATTATATTTGTCCAAACATTGTCTCTATAAGCATCAACTTATTCCAGGGAAAAAAATAAGTAGAGAGATCACCATTTAAACCTAAGATGACTATTATTTGGGCACAAATATATGATTTCCATACAGATTAAAACAACTAAAGAACAACATATGGATTGTATATTTAAGAATGACTGACTAGATATACTCATTTATTAAATAGAAGAGGTGGTCTATATTTATATTTGCATATAATAATATATGTCAAATATATTTATACTTGTTAAGCCTTTATGTACCTGGAGATGAGATTTACACATATTTTCTTATTAAATCCTCACAAGTATCTGAAATGTTGACAAAGTAACCTACAATTTTCAAAGGAGAAAATTAGGCTTCAGAGAAAACAGTTATTTGACAAAATTATTAAGCAAATCAGTGTGAGAACTGCCACTTTAGCTATTTCTATGTGAATATTAAGAGCCAATGTTATAAGCATTACATATATCTGCAAAGGATATAGTTTTGAGAGTTATTTACTATAAAATATTGAAAATATATTTAAAGCATTTCATTAAAATTTCACTATAAATGAATGTTACATACAATCTTAAAATATAATTATTTATAGATTTTTACTCTATTTTTGAGCAAAGTGACAGTGGTTTTCCTTGTCAATTGTATATTTGTCCAGTGTGCAACTATAAATACATAAATAGAAGTTGTTTATGTATGTTTTAACTCATCTATTGTCTTCCATGTCCCAGATTTAATTGATCTTTTACCATATTTTGAATGTCCTTACTTTTCTTTTTTGTTTAATTTTTGCTTTCGTGTAAATAGAATATGTTCACTGTTCATGATAGAAATTTACATTCAATATGATTAAAATATGGTAAACACTTTATTTTGATAATTAGCCATATATTTTTCTTTAAACAAATTAAATATTTCTTATATTTTCTGATTTTAAAGTTCACATTTGTTTTATGAGAAACACAGTCATACTTCTAAAACATAATTTTAAATGATTTAATGTGTACCCATTTTAGACTTATGCCAATACAAAGTAATAGAACCAAAAAGCAATTTACATTAAAAGTAACACAAACTGAATAATTTATAATGTATATCTTTCATAGACTAAAAGAAGTTTACATAAACTTTAATCTCAACTAGCTTAACAACTGCTGAATTTCCAACTATACTGTTTTCTTCAATTAATTGAGACATTTCTATTACTTTTGTAAAACTTCATATATAGTAGCTTTTTCATATACTTAATACATCATTTCATACAAAATATTTCAGAGTATTTTATGAACTATAATTCAAAAATTAAACAACTTGCTAATGTAATGCCATGATCAAAATAGAAACTCTTGAATAATGAAAAACTCAATAATGGTAAATAAAATAGCATTTTGGGAACTTGATCATAGTGATCAGGTTTAAACCCATCCTGATCAAGCTACTCATTATACAAGGTGACCTCAGGTAAGTTCCTTATCCTATAAGTACCCTGACAGAATATTACTTATTTGTCAGGTGGGAATAATAATAATATTTAGCTCAGAACATGGTTGAAGTATTAAATAAGATAAAAATAAAGCCCTGAGAGAAATGGTTTACACTATGTATTATTATAATTTTTTTAACTTTTAGTTTTTGAGACAGAGTCTGTCTGTTGCCCAGCCTGGAGTGCAATGGTGCAATATCGGCTTACTGCAATCTTATTCTCCTGGGTTTAAGCAATTCTCCAGCCTCAGCATCCAGAGTAGCTGAGACTACAGGCATGTGCTACCATGACTGGCTAAGTTTTGTATTTTTAGTAGAGACGGGGTTTCGCCATGTTGGCCAGGCTGGTCACGAACTCCTACCTCATGTGATCTGCATGCCTTGGCCTCCCAAAGTGCTGGAATTACAGGAGTGAACCACCACACCAGGCCAACTTACACTATTTATTAATAAAACAAGGCTATTTTCTGGCAATTTATGGAAGTTAATTTTTTTTGTGAAATATGGAGACAAAAAATATAGAGGACCTTGAACACAAATCCAGTATTAACTATGCCCTATGGTTACTTGTCACTTTTTCCTTCAATTAGTCGGTCAGTTATTCTTTATTGAGAAATATTTTTGTGCTGGGCTGAAGGTCAGTTGTTGAAATAGAAGCACACATTCTTGGTATTTCTACAACCTAACATAGTTAACTTTGCTTGACTTCACTTTGGAGGTGTTTTACCCCATAAAACAAGGGTTTTCATAAACCTAAGTGTTCATTGGTCCAAAGGGCCATGCTTTCCAACAAATAACAAGAAAAGCTGAACATGTACAGAGTGGAGCAAACTGTGACAAACTCAGGGCACAAAATCCAAACAGGCCAGTTTCAACTGTTGGCTGACAGTTGATGGGTCAGAATCATATTGTTCTGAAATGTGGTTTTATCCTCTGCTACTTGTATACTCTTTGACAATTATTTTTCTGCAATTCTCGGGTAATAGGGTATCCTATATGATAGGATTGGTGTAAAGATTAAAAGAAACAATGTCTGCAATGGGCTTGGCACTAGGATGAAAAACAGAAAGCACTCTGTGACAGCTGTGATGGTGATGATGATGATGATAATTTTGGAAAGACATGGATCCAGAGTTAGTAGTTTCATATTTGTAATAGGATGCTGCCTTTTATATAAATAATTCTCATTTTTAACATGCAGGAATTCCAGGGCCAGTAGTCTACCAGTTTGTGATTTGTTGGTTATATGATTTTTATAACCCTTTAGCTCAAATACTCAGACTTCATATACTACCCACCTTGCATGAAAAAAAATCAATATATCATTGTAGAAGCTAATCAGGTAACCTAGTGATATAGTTTGGCTGTGTCCTACGCCAATTTCATCTCGAATTCCTACGTGTTGTGGGGTAATTAGTTGGAGGAAATTGAATCATGGGGGCAGGTCTTTCCATGCCGTTTTCCTGATAGTGAGTAAGTCTCACAGGATCTGATGGTTTTTTAAGGGGGGGTTTCCCTGCACAAACTCTCTTTGCCTGCTGCCAACCATGTAAACATGACTTGCTCCTCCTTGCCCTACACCATGAGTGTGGGGCCTCCCCAGCCACATGGAACTGTGAATCCAATAAAACTCTTTCTTTTGTAAATTGCCCAGTCTTGGGTATGTCCTTATCAGCAGTGTGAAAGCAAACTAATACACCTAGGAAATCCAATTTTTGAAACTCCAGCTTCTTGGAAAGAATAACAAAAATCACACTCTTTCTTCAAATGACCTACAGATATATTCAAATACATTTGTCCAGTTCTAATAACAGTAACTGAAAATAGAAAATAACCTATATGTATATAGCCCTGTCATTGACAGCTGCCTTAGGTCATTTGAGAACTGCCCTTACCTTTGGATGATTCAGTGATGTTTTCTGACAAATTTAGCCAAGATCCAGTGAACCCAGTCAACTCAGTCATTCTGTAAAACTTATATTACTTAATAAATATTTTCCATTATCTAAAATTAAGGACTAATTTTTTTTTAATTTTCTGGAATACCAGTTTCTCTCATCCAAATACTTAGATATTATTTCTTCTTGTTGGTCATGTTTCTGTACCTGAATATTCTTTAGATATATTTATTATTATCATGTATGATAATTTTAATTAGTATAGCCTATAGTATAATTATTTAAAAGGCATACTGTATAGAAGCATAATATTTAAATATTTCCCTTATTAAAACAATCTATTTAGAAAAACAATAATGGTAAACTGAAATAGATTGAAATTTAAATCCAATCTGAGCCAGGTTTTAGTGTGTGTTTTATCTGATTTTATGACAGAATATCGTCAATCTAGGGTATTCAAAATAAATTTTATTTCTCTATGATGAAATGGCTAGGACTAAAGCATTATAGCATAGCACTTAGTATTATAACAGTGTTAGTGATCTGTAGAAAGACAATACCAAGATAAAATTACTACTTTCAAGGCAGTAAGACTTTGAAAGTAATGGATTTTTGATGAAAAAAATTTGAGAATACATTTGACATAACAAAAAGATTGAAAATGGAAAAGGAGTTGTTAATTATAAACCATATTGATTTACTGTGTGTGTGTGCGTGTGTGTGTGTGTGTGTGTGTGTGTATGTGTGTGTAATAACAATATTTACTAGTTTATTACATAGTGCTTTCAAGTTTTCAAAGCCAATTAATATATATCATATATTTCTCAAAACAAATGCACATATGGGTATTTATTTCATTTTACAAATGAGTAACCAAAAATCCAGAAATTATTGGCTGATTGTTGTTGTTTCTGCTTTTGTCCTATTCTGTTTCCATTTCTGTTGCACAATATTTTAGCTACATTTATTTCAACAGCAGTTGGCATACAGAGTATATAGGAACACATGTGCATGTATGAGTAAATATGTAATGCATTTTTTAACACATATGATATTTATATTTTTATATACTTATGTGTTTATCTGTATATCTACCTATCTAGAGATTTATAGTTACAAATGAGGTAAAGTATAAATATTCATGTTCACACATGAATTATTTTCTTAAGTATTTTTTCTTATAAGTCAATATCTGGCACCAATTAAAAAAAAATCTACCTATAGACAAATCTATGTCAACAAATAAATGGAAATCTAAATATCTACATTCATAAGTAAGCAACTTATGATTAATAACCATATATATGGCAGTTATGATAAGAATCCGCTTATTTTATGTTGTGCTCAATACTTTGCCTTTAACACTAATCAATACATATACAGGTTGACATGAGAAAGGCATCATGTGGTCAAGATTTTTTTTAAAATAGCATACCACTTCATATTATAACAGTTATAGGAAATTGTAAGAAAAGAAAATATTAAAGTAAAATCATTCCTTTTAACAACAGTAACGCTTAAAGAGAAATGGATTTGGGACAGACAATGAGAGTGCATTTGAGACTAACACAGGAAAGGTTAGACCTTGAAGGTGTAATTTGAAGGAAAACAAATGGTAATATATTTAAGGAGGGACACTTGTCTAAGTGAAGCCAAAAAGAAATGTTCAAGATTTATTCGAAGGAAAGTTAACAGTCAGTAGGGAAGCAGTAAGAGATGTGAGATCAGGCTCAAGCATAGTTTTGACAGGTCATTAATCCAAGTTAAAGAGCCTAGACTTTATTGCACTCACAATGAAGAATCATTAAGGGGAAGAAAATGGCAACTTGAAAGCAGTGTTTAAGTTGGTTGCCCTGTGCAGGGTGCATTAAAGTGGTAGAAACTTCCACTTTGTGACTCTAGTAAGGAAGCTATTAGAGAAATGATAGGTCAAAGGCAAAAGTCAGCCTGGGGAACTTGAAATATGTGTGAGCATGTTTGTCTCCTTATGTGCATAGGTGACTGTTGCCAATCAAGTAATTTTTCAAAGTTACCAGTATTTCCTAGTCTTGAGCCAACCAATCACCAGTCAATCTGTTTGTGTGTTCTTTATTTTTGCCAATTTCATGAGTTTGTGGCTTGTGTATAGGAAAAAATATATATATATAAATTCTGCCCTAAATATAGAGACAGCTGATGAAACAACTTACAGCAATGAAGAGACTTAGGCAGAAGAGGACCCTTTTCCCTAATTTTAGGGACATAATTTTTTTAAGAAAAAATTATCTGATTTCACACCTATGTGGTCAGAATGGAGAAACAAACAAATAACTGAGTTTAAAACTACACATCTGGCCAAAAAGGATCAGTTTTATAGTCACAGAGATTTGAGATTAAATTCCAAGCATGGGGCAAGTTATTAGGATTTAACTTTGCTAAGAAATTATTTCCTCATTGCAACTTCTGTTAGTCCATTTGCACTGTTAAAAAGAATACTTGAGGCCGGATAATTTAAAAAGAAAAAGGGTTTAACTGGCTCACAGTTCTGCAGGTTGAACATGAAGCACAGTGTCAGCATCTACTTCTGGTGAAGGCCTCAGGAAGTTTACCATCACAGCGGAAGGCAAAGGGGAGCCAGCGTGTCACGTGGGGAAAAAGGGAGCAAGAAAGTCACAAGGAAGTTTCAGGCTTATTGAAACAACCAGATCTCACTTGAACTCATAGCCGAGAACTCATTCATTACCTCAAGGATGACACCCAGCTAATTCAGAGGGGATCTACCTCCATAATTCAAATACCTCCCATCAGGACCCACCTCCAACACTGGAGATTACATTTCAACATGAGGTTTAGAGGGGAAAAACATCCAAAACATACCACTACTCTTCATGATGATAAAACTGATATACGTATCATTACTACACATATAGATATATAGTTTTAATATATATAAAGTTATATATCTAATTATTAAATATATATACATGCATATATTGTATTATTACTGCATATATGTGTATATACATTTATGCTTTGTAAAATGCATGGAGGCCATGCACGGTGGCTCATGCCTGTAATTCCAGCACTTTAGGGGGCCGAGGCGGGTGGATCACGAGGTCAGGCCATCAAGACCTCCCTGGCTATGATGATGGAACCCCATCTCTACTAAAAATACAAATAATTAGCTGGGTGTGGTGGTGCACTCCTGTAATCCCTGCTACCTGGGAAGCTGAGGTAAGAGAATAGCTTGAACCCGAGAGAAGGAGATTGCAGTGAGCCGAGATCGCTCCACTGCACTCTAGCCTGGTGACAGAGCGAGACTTCCTCTCAAAAAAAAAAATGCATGGAACACAGTAAATATGCAGTTAAAAATGTGCAATAATTAATCGTAAGCTTGATTTCTGTATTCTATTTAAATTATTATCATCAGTATCCCAAAGAATACTGTCTCAAAACTATTAATTTCTAGTTAAAAGTGAATCCAAGCTTAACTGTACAACCAGAAGTAGATAATGTCTCTGCAGATATTTCTGCAAATTCCTAGGGAGTATTCAAAATTCTGTGGACAACTCGTTGGAAAAGTTTCTCCAAGTAAAGAAAATCACACATGTGGAAGCATGAATATGGGAAACATCATGACATATTCCAAGAATTGAAAGTACTTTAGTAGTGCTGCAGCCTAGGAAAACTAAGAGGTGATACATATGATGTGAGTATATCACAGTGATCCTTATATGCCACATATGAAATTTATATTTTATGCTGTGTTTATTGAGGAACAGGGCAATCAAAATAACAACAGCTAGAAAATTGTTATTAGGATTATAGACCTTGGAAGATGAAATAAATATAAACATACTTAAGGAAGTAGTAGCAATAATAGGTAGATGGGTAACTCATAAGAGAGAAAAAATAGAGGTCTATGATTATTCTCATAATTCTAGATTGGGCTATAATAACAATATTAGTTATAATTTATTAAAAATTTTATATTCAAGGACCTCAGCCATGTGTCTCATATTAACTAGATCATTAACAGTTAATAATAACTAAATTCAACTTACTCTTAAAATCTGCCTTGAATGTCTCAGACCTCCCAAACCTAACACATCAAGACATAATTTTAGTTTCTTCCTGCTAACACTACTGACCACCAATAGCTTATACAATGCTTTTCCACAAATAAATAAATAAGATACAGCCTTTCTGGAAGGGACAGTCTATGGACAACTATCTCAGGAAGCAGATCAAGAGCTAGATTTGGGTGCAAAGTCATGTCTTTATTTCATCTTTCTATTTAAATGTTTCTGTGCAATACACAAATTTTACAACCATATTTCGTAGGCTTGTGATTTTTCCATCTGAGAAAATGGTACAAAAATCCTAGTTGGTTAAAGCAGAAATTTAAGATTCAGTTTTGATCTTTCTTTTCCCTTTACATTTCTCATCATGTAAATTAATTTTTTCTTTGAAAATATTTCTAAATGTTCACTTTTCCATCCTTACCACCACTTTCCTAGCTCAAAGCACTGTGGTCTACTTTGCAGCTAGTATCTTTCTTCCTCGTCTCTCTATTTCTGCATAGACTCAACTCCCAGTAGAAAATAACAATGCTAACTTAAATACAAATTGAGAAACAGACATACATAAATCTAAGTAAAGGTTACTATTTATAATAAGAAACAACATATATTAAAAAATTCACATCTCATTAGATGAAGTATAATGTAACTTCACAGGAAAAGGATACAAAAGTATTGACAAGGTATGTAAAATAGTCATTGTTATCACTATATTAATTTAAAATATAAAGAAATAAAATTTCTCTAGGAATTTTCAATAACTTTTTAGAGAAATTGGCATAAAACAAATTGTTAAATTGTGGTGATTATTTGTGGGAACAGAAGGTAAGGATTGAAAGATTATAATTAAATTTAAATACTCTGATTTATTCTAAATTGTTTCATAAATTGGTATTCACATTTTAGAAATTCCTGCAAAATTACATAAGCAGAGGTTTGAAAAGTATATGACCCAGTACACCTATTCTAAGTGATTTAACCTGAGGAAATATGTAAAAAGAAGAAAAATGTGTATAAATAGTTTCAGCATAGCATCATCTTTTTAAGAAAGTTAAAATAAATGTCCATCACAGTGTAATACCTGTGCACACTCTTTTATATCAGTGTTATAAATAAGAAGTATACATAGAAACTTGAATTAGCATCTACAATGTAATGTTAAATAAAAACATAAAAATAAATATCAATTAGATAATTACTATTTTAAGCTGGTGTAGAGTTTTGAATGACATAGTAACAAACTGGAAATACAATAATACAATTCTGGTGCTTTTATAAAAAGTATCTCATGTTTATCTGTTCATATTAATTATGATTGACTTTAAAATTGTTATATTAAAAGATACTCTATGGCACTGGTGATCAGTAAAGTTTTAAAATATGTGGAAAAATTTATAATTTCACCAATGTGGAAAAAAAATTGTCACTTTTTATTTTTGAAAAAGAATTGCTTTATTTTCTGTCATATTTAATTTCCATCATCAAAAACTGTGCTCAAATATTTACAAATGATTCTCAGTTTTTGACTAACACAGAGCAGATTTGTTTTCTTCATTTACCTAAAATTCATTTTTTGGAGTTCTAAATTTCAGGTTACATTGTAAGATAAATTCACTCTGAAATGGCACTTTTCTTATTTACAGAATTTGAATGATTGGCATTCCCATTTATCTGTCTTTAATGATTAATATTTAATATATATTACATATTGTAATATATATGTTGAATACATTTTATGGAAAAAACAAAAATATTTAAGAATTTCTCACACATCCATATGTATTCATTTTGATAATAATAATACTACATTTATTAAAATAGAAATTGATGATTTAGCTAAATATTGTCTAGTTACAGTAAAAGCTTGTGTTAGTCCATTTTCACACTGCTATAAAGAACTACCTGAGACTGGGTAATTTATAAAGAAAACAGGTATAATTTGTTCATAGTACCAAAGTCTGTACAGGAAGCATGGCTAGGAACACCTCAGGAGACTTACAAGTATGGCAGGAGGCAAAGAGGAAACACACGTCTTCACATGGCCAGAGCAGGAGGAAGAGAGAAGAGAGGTGCCACACACTTTTCAGCAACCACATCTCAAAATAACTCGCTATCACAAGAACAGAACCAAAGAAGAAATCTGTCCCCATGATTCAATCTCCTCTCACCAGGCCCCACCTCCAACACTGGGGTTATAATTTGACATGAGATTTGGGTAGGGACACAATCCCAAACCATATCAGGGTTCATGTCAGTAAGTAAATGAAAATACAGTAGTAAAAGAAAAAAATAATTACAATAATAATAAAAAAAGAGAAAAACAAAGGCCTATAAAGGGAAGGAAAAAAAAAACACTCAGACCCTCTACTAATCATAATAATGTGCACATGAAAGATATCTTTTTAGGCTATGTATCATCAAACATTAAAAAAATCAATTTGCAGTGAGCTATGTGGAAGCAGGTTCTGCTACTATGTCTTCTAGTTGATATCTTTTTTTAAGTTCAGATTGGCAGTATCTTTTAAAAGGCATTCTGTGCCTCTTCCTCTTAGCCATAAATTCTGAAATTTATGGGTGAGATATTTACATATTACAATAATGAATGAATAGATATGTATAAATTTTCCATTTACAACATTGTTGACACAAAATTGGAAACATTGAAATGTGTATGTTTTGGGGGCTTAAGAAACAAGTAAAATAGGACATTTTTTTCAATTGTAATATTTCTATTTGACATAAAGCAAGACTGAACTGAGCTACAGCAATAAGTCAAAAAATAACACATGCTGGTGAGGTTGCAGAGAAAAGGGGACACTTGTACACTGTTGGTAGAATTGTAAATTAGTTCAACCATTGTGGAAAACAGTATGGTGATTCCTTAAAGAGCTAAAAATAGAACTACCATTTGACTTACTAATCCCATTACTGGGTATATGCACAGAGGAATATACATCATTCTCTCATAAAGACACATGCACGTAAATGTTTATTGCAGCACTATTCACAATAGCAAAGACATGGAATCAATCCAAATGCCCATTATTGACAGACTGGATTTTTTTAAAATGTGGTACATATACACATAGAATACTATGCAGCCATAAAAAAGAATATTATGTCTTTTGTGGGAACATGCATGAGCTGGAGACTATTGTCCTTAGCAAACTAACTCAGGAGCAGAAATCAAATACCAGATGTTCTCACTTATAAGTGGGAGCTAAATGATGATAACTCATGAACAAAAAGAAGAGAATAACAGATACTGGAGTCTCTATGAGGGTGAAGGGTGGGAGGAGTCAGAGGAGCAGAAAAAATAATTATTGGGTACTAGACTTAATACCTGAGTGATGAAATAATGTGTATAACAAACCCCATGACATAAGTTTACCTGTATAACAAACCTGCACATGTATCACCAAACTTAAAAGTTAAAAATAATTTTAAAAGTGGACATTTCTAAATCCACATCCTTCTAAAGCTACGACTTTATTTTCATGCTATGATCAGAGCTCAGCTTCTGGCATGAGTTTTCTATACATATGGTTTTCTCTTTTTCCCCTTTACTTTACCCTCTTTCCCCTTACAAATACTTTTCATAAAAATTATTTTATTGTAATTGTGATAAATTTGCCACATACAGATTTTTAGGCAGCAGATATACCTTTTTAGGCAAAGCAACACAAAAAATAGCTGTGACTCTCATCTAACCCATAAAATGCATTATCAATAACTTGTATTATGCATAATTGTACCTCTACAATATTGATTATACAACACCAAGAATTATAGATTTATTAATTCATGTATAATTAGATTAAGACAAAAATCCATTATGACTATGTATCTTTTATGGAGAATTTAATGTGTTCATAATAATTCATTGTTGATACATTTTATATATTTTTCTACATCATGTGTCATCTAGTTCAGTTTTTAAACGTTTGCCTCTTTCATTTTGTTTATTTTTCTATTGTTCTGCAAATTAATTTGGCTAATTCTTGGATTTCCTTTTTGTAAATTCATTTATCTGTTTTGATTCTATATCAGAACTTATTTCATTTATTTTATTGGCCCTTAAAATGTCACCATGAAATGTAATTCCAGAACTGAAAATACTTTGCCACTCTTTGTCACTTAAATGATTTATATGTCCTTATTTCTCAGTGTTATACTTTGCATAGTTTCTTATGATACATTTTCTGCTTCATTTTTTCTCTTTAACTTAAGGAGATTTCTAGATATTTCATTTTTAGAAATTATGTTTCATTTAATCTTCCTGTCCATTCCTGAAATATTTTTGTTGCTTTCTAATCTTCATTATTTAAGCTCTTTATTTCTTTAGTATTTCTTACATAGTTATTCTACATTCTTCATTAAATATTTCCTATATCTTCAGTTTGGAAAGATTGAAGTCTGTTGTTTTTTAATTGAAGTAAAATATACATATAGAATTTGCCATTTGTTATTAAGATATATGGTTCACTGGTAATAAATACATTCAAATATTTTTTCCTTCATTTTCTCTCTCCTTCACCTTCAGATCTCTGGTAACTACCCATTGTTTGCATTATCTGTTGAGTTTTATTGAAGGTGGCTTGCTTTTTAATGTGTTATCTTTGAGATCACAGTAATAGATTTAATATTTGGAAGTTCTTTGAGCTGCAATATTGGAAGCTTCATTACATAAAGAATTTGGTTCTCCTTTGCTTTGTCCAGCTGCCAGCTAACAGCAGGAACTAGTATGTTACACAAACTAAGTCCCTCCTCCTCCAGGGCACTGTTCAGTTTCAGGTTCTTGGATTCAGCTTCATCAGAGCTCTCCTGCTGCTATCTGCACCCAGACTCAGGACCAGAGTACCTACCTTGGCTTCTTGCTACTCTGGTCCCAGACAATACATTTTATTTGGAGGAAGTATTGTTGGAGACTTCCTTTACTTATGAAATGAGTGATAATTCAAAGAATGTGCATTTTAAAGAATATGTTTTCCTGTATTGAGAAGACATCTCCATGTCTAGTCGACTTTATTTCGAAAGCAGAACTTCTTTGCTCTTCAAAAGGCTCCAGTTCCTCTTCAACCATAATTGCTGTAGAAACAGTGCTTAGTGAATAAAATATGGCCAAATCTAATGAGTATTTTGTAGTCCTTGTCTTTCTTAACCTCTCAGCAATATTTATTACAGTTATCAATCCTTTTTTTCAGTATGCACTTTTTGATTTCTAAGATACTGTATTCTTCTAAGTTTTCTTCTTTTAAGTTTTCTTTTTTTTTTTATCCTCTTTGTAGTCTCTCACCTCTTTTGATTGTTAAATAATGAAAGGCCTTAGGGTATTGCTCCAAATCGTTTCTTGTCTCAATATACCTCTCCTCCTGTATGAAATAATTTATTACCATGTCTTTAAAAATACAACTCTGTATCAATAAGTTCCAGATATTGGATTCTACTTCATCTCTCTCCTCACATCAAACTTGTACATATAATAATTCGAAACATCTTTTTATATATGTTACTGGCAACTCAAATATATTATCCAACATAAACTCTTAATCTTCTTGCCAAAGTATATTCCTTTTCAAGATTTGCCTGTCTTAATAAATTATATTGCCATTTATTGTATAAGTGAAACCAGATTTTTAGGAATCACCTTTAACATTCTGTCTTCCCCTAGTCATATGTTGCATCTATTATCCAAATCATGTCATTTCTAACTTCTAGGTATTTTTCTTGACTGCACCCATTTCTTTTCACTCTCAAAGCTCATGTCATACCTTCTCAGTCTTATACTTAATCCCTCCTATGCAACTTCTTCATGATTAGTAAATACTATCTTTTGTAAATTATTCAATAGCTTCCTGTATACTCAGAATCCAGGCAAGACCCTTTTCCTATTGTACAAAACCCTGAATAACATTTTCTTTTAACTAGCTATCTAGCAATATCTAATGCTTCTATCACTTTCATCATCATGCCTCATCCACACTGGGTTTAAGTTAACTCTTTTATTTTTTTGAGACAGAATCTCACTCTGTCGCCAGGCTAGAGTGCAGTAGCGTGATCTTGGTTCACTGAAACGTCTGACTCCCAGGTTCAAGCGATTCTCCTGCCTCTTCTCCCAAGTAGCTGGGATTACAGGCACATGCCGCCACATCCAGCTAATTTTTGTATTTTTAGTAGAGACGGAGTTTCACCATGTTGGCGAGGATGATCTCGATCTCCTGACCCCATGATCTGCACCTTGGATTCCCAAAGTGCTAGGATTATAGGCATGAGCCACTGAGCCCCGTCAAGTATAAGTTAACTGTTATATAGTAATGCTGCATAACAAACCGCCAGATATCCATGGCTTAAAACAACATTTTTTTATGCATGAGGTCCTGTGTCAACTATAGCAGCACTGCAACAGGCTGAAAAGTGTCTTCTCATTCTGCCAGCCTTGCTAAAGGAGCAGTTTCTCTCTGGTTCATGATGTTCTCACATCATGAACCAGAGATGCATGGAATGTTAGAACACATGCTTAAGGAAACTCATAATCCATCTTTAGTCTTAACTGAAAACTGACATGCTGTCACTTTTAATTACATTCCACTGCCCAAAGAAAGTCACATTCCAAGCCCAATGTTAATAGACAGGGAAATCATACAAATTAAAATTTGATAAACAAAAATAAAAATAGATTGAAATTTTAATTTTTAAAAACCCATACTTTTCTGTTTCTAGGCCTTGGCATGATCCTGCAGTAGTATTCATTGAATTCTTTAAAGTTCAACCTTAAGACTACTTTTTGCTAATAACAGGACTCCTTTCAGCTTTTTTTCCTTCTCATTTACCCTTAGTCATTAAAAGAATGAGAAATGACAACTGTGAATTCTGAAACAAGGTTCTATGTCGGTAGCAATAACCAGGAAGCATAAAATCAAATTTAATTTTTTAAAACTTCTTTTTTTATTTACATATATTTTTGAGACAGGTTCTTACGCTGTTGCCCAGGCTGGAGTGCAGTGGCACAATCTTGGCTCACTGCAACCTCTGCCTCCTGGGTGCAAGTGATTCTCATGCCTCAGCCTCCTGAGTAGCTGGGACTACAGGAATATGCCACCACAACTGGCTACTTTTTGTATTTTTGGGTAGAGACAGGGTTTCACCATGTTGATCAGGCTGGTCGGAAACTCCTGACCTCAAGTGATCCACCCACCTGGGCCTCCCAAAGTTCTGGGATTACAGATGTGAGCCACCATGCCTGGCCCTATAACTTATTAGATAATAAAAGACTATCCTGAAGAATATACACAGAAGTCTCATAAAGCCAAACAATCAAAGAAGAAAGGAAGGGACAGAGGAAGGAAGGAAACAAGAAAGGAAAACAGGAAACCAAATACCATTTGATAGAAAAATACCTGGGTGACTCACTCCTGTAATCCCAGCACTTTGGGAGGCTTAGGCGGGCAGATCAAAAGTTCCACCCCATCTCTACTAAGAATACAGAAATTAGCTGGGCGTGCTGGCACATTCCTGTAATCCCAGCTACTCAGGAGGCTGAGGCCGGAGAATTGCTTGAACCCAGGAGGCAGAGGTTGCAGTGAGCTGAGATTGAGCCACTGCACTCCAGCCTGGGCAACAAGAGCAAGATTGTCTTAAAAATAATAATAATAATAAGTTAAAGTTGTTCACAAAAAATAAGCCTGTGTTGTCAATGACTATATAAAATTACATATTATTTCATACTCTTGACATGTTATTTCATACTCATCATTTTGTAAAAATAGAAAAATACAGCAATACCAAGCATTAGTAAGGGCATAGGCCTAAGAGAACCTTTATACCCTATCGTGGGTATAAATTTTTCAGTCAGTGAATGTTCCATGGGGAAAAAAAAAGGCCCATATATTACAGTTCCTATTCTGCGTTACAATAAATTTCTGGACAATTTCTTGACCATTTTACATATAACGTTTGTGAAACTGCTTTTGCAAAAGTTATGATAGTGAGAAACATCTAATATACCTAATTCCTTCTTTCTTCTAACCTCACAAGCTAACTGTCTTTGCTTATTCCTTAGCTTATGCCAAGAGAGTGGTGGGAAGAATTTAGTTTATAGTTCAACTTTAAAACAAAGCTGGTAACAGTCGCTTCTCAGAACTATCCTCCCTGCTTAGGAGCTGAAGCTGCTTTTGTTAAATTAACAGATAGGCCACAAGGTTAGAATTATGATTCAGGAATCATGTAGCCATAGGACATAAGACTTGTAACCTCCCCAATTGCTCCTGTTGATAACATCACTATTATAAAACCTAACACTAGTGTTTGAGGTGTTTTCAGAGCTTGCATTCTGATGCACCAGCTAGCAGTATCCAGACCAATAACCCATACAAGAAACTGACTCAACTATCCTACTCCCTGTAATTTTATCCTTGACCTATTAGCATTCTCCTATTCCTTAGCCCCCTGTCTACCAACCTATCCTTGAAAAATCCAAGCATCTGAATTTTTGGGGAAGCAGATTTGAAAAATATCTCCTGTCCCCCTCACCCGTCTGGCCCTGTGATGATAATTTTTTTTTTTTTTCTGTACCACCTGCTGTTGACTTTTCTGGGCAGTGGTAAGATGAACCTGTCAGCCAATTACATTGAAGCTAAAAAAACACCTGATTAACATAGCATGATTTTTTTCAGAAAAATAAAAATGAATGCTTTCAATTCTTATTTATAATTCCCCATTAATTTAAGAAAAAAAGACATGGCTGGGCACACTGGTTCTTGCACTTTGGGAGGCCGGGGCAGGTGGATCACCTGAGGTCAGGAGTTCACGACCAGCTTGACCAATATAGTGAAACTCCATCTCTACTAAAAATACAAAAAATTAGCCAGGCCTGGTGGGGGGTGCTTGTAATCCCAACTACTCAGGAGGCTGAGGCAGGAGAATCACTTGAACCCAGGAGGCAGAGGTTGCAGTGAGCCAAGACCATGCCATTACACTCCAGCCTGGGTGACAAGAGCAAAACTCCATCTCATAAAATAAATAAATAAATATAAAGGCAAAATTTTTCCTTTATTTCTCTTTATTTTCTGCTTTTGTTCATTTCTTCGCTATCTGCAATCATTCTTTTATATATCATGTATTCTTGTCTTTATCCTTACATCGTTCCTTTAACTTTTTTTCTAATTCTACCATATTTAGTAAGATAGCAAATAAACCTGTGGATGTTATAAAATAATTTATATATTTCTAAGAATAATAAATGATAAGGGAAATATTAGAAGAAATAGATATACATATTATTTTCGCAAGTGCCCATTCAGTAGAAGTCACGTAACAAGGCTGATTCTTATCAAGATCTCAAAGTACAACCATGAGGTCAGTTTGGTAAGTGGTAGCTGCTTCATAAATCCTGTTGAATTTGTTGGTGAAAATAGATGTTCAACTTGTCAAGGTGAATAGCAAGAAGAGTTGCTCACTATAGCTCGGTAGTTCAACTTTGTTAGATAATAATAGTGTAAAGTAGAATTTGAATTTAGTTTTAGTTTATCCATAAGGATAACCAAGCATAACCTCTACCTGAAAGTACTGTGTTACTACCTTTTATCACCACTAAATGCTTGGTTAGAAATTCTTTCATAGCAATAGTGATAAGAATATAGTATTTTGAAATGTGTCAATCAACTAAACTAGTCTGGGCCCATTTAAAATGTTAGTTTACTTCGAGAAAGACAAGATGACCTAAGATGTCATCCTTAATGAGATCAATTTTATAAGAGACTGTGCAATTTATCCACTCCTCAAATTTTTACAAAGTCAATTTATCTCTTAATGTTCATGTATGTTCAGGCTTCACAGAATGGAATAAGAATCGTTTCTCATCTCATATCTTGCCTCTTGTCTAACCAAAGCATTTTCTAATTCAAATTGCATTAAGTGGTGCACATCAGATGAGTTCATCTAGTCACTGAATGAGGAAAGCATCCCACTGAGGGCTGAGCTAAGGAATCACTTAAAGCTTTTAACTACCAAGCTGTTTCAACCTATTTATTTTCCATGACATCAATTATCATTTTCACAAGATTGGTTTCTCAATAGTTTCTTTTCCTGGTGAGGTGACATAAAAAGGAAAACAAAAAAGTGATCTTCTTACTCAATTGCATAAATCTCAATACCAAACCCCCATCACATCCCCAATCATTCTATCTAAATTCACTCATAAGTAATATTGTAAGTAATATTATAAAATAGAGTGTTTTATTGTGCAAAAGAGAATGTTAAAGTTTTCTTCCTTTATAAAAAAAATGCTGGGGCTTTTATAGCTATATATAAACAAGAAATTCATCATATTAGTGTAATAATTGTCTGTTCACCATTGTTCATGTGATCATTAGAGAACAAACTTTTAGAATATCTTTCTGCTTAATTCCTAGCAATTGGGCCATTTCTTGGATATTTTTTCAAATTTATTTGTATAGCATTCAAAAAACAGTCTAAGACAATTGGCTATTTACTTGTTTTATTAAAAACATAAACTACATTAAAGAATAATCAAATCTAATTTGAAATTGGAATCTGAAGTTCACATCGTGACACAGTTTATCCAGATATCCACAATTCAATGTCATGTATCTTGCACTAGAAACTTTTAAATTATACTTAAAAGGAAATAAAGAAATCAGATTTGGGTTCTGGCCAAACTTAAAATTCCTATCGTTTTTAATGGCAAATCAACCCTGCCAATCACAATAACCATAGTAACGGGTCTCAGGAATTTTTTTCATGCTATATGATATTGGTCTTTAAAAACTGGTTATTCTCTCTTGAATATCTGGAATTTTGATAATGAAACCAAAAGACAGCTTTTATGCAGAACTAGGGCTGAGACATGTAAATGTATGATAATCAGTCATTAGTCATGAAGACCAGGAGGCAGAATGTTATCCTTCCAGAGCAATAAATAAAGCTGATACTCGGAAAGAAACACAGACTAAACAAAAGAACTCTATAACAAACCTGTACATGTACCCACTGAACCTAAAATATGAGTTAAAAAGAAAAAAAATTTAATGCAATGAGATATGACAAGATATCACCCCACATTTGTTAAGATGACTATTATCAAAAAGACAAGAGATAGCAAATGTTGACAAGGATGTGGAGAAAAAGGAATTTTTGCACAAGGTTGGTGAGAATGTAAATTGGTACAGCCATTAGGGAAAACAGTAGAGAAACCTCAAAAAATTAAAAATAGAGCTATCATATGATCCAGCAATCCCACTTCTCAGCATATATCTAAAAGAATTGAAATCAGGATCTTGAAGAGATAGCTGAATTCCCAAGTTCAAGTTCATTGCAGCATTATTCATAATGGCCAAGATATGAAAGCAGCCTGTATGTCTATTAACAAATGGATACGAAAAAAAAACCCTCTGTAGTATGTACACAAGAAAACTGATAAGAAAAAAAAACCCTGTAGTATATATACACAATGGAATATTATTCAGCTTTAAAAAAGAAGAAAATACTGCCATATGTTACTGCATGAATGAACCTAAAGGACATTATTCTAAGTGAAATAAGCTAGTTGCAAAGAAAAGATATTCAATTTCTCCAGTAAGATGACTATTTAAAATAGTCAAACTTATGGAAGCAGAGGGTAAAATGGAGATTACAGTGGCAAGGGCAAGGGAAAAAATGGGGGTTTATGTTAAATTCGTATAAATTTCAGTTAAGCAAGGTGAATAACTTCTAGAAATCTCCTATACAAGATGGTGCCTATGGTTAACAATACTGTATTGTGCACTCTAAAAATAATCCTAAGAGGGATCTCATGGTAAGTGTTCTTACCACAATAGAAGTTTCAGTACGAAACTTTTAGAAGTAATAGATGTTTATTACTTTGATTGTAGTGATGATTTTTATGGTTTATGCATATGTCCAAACTCATCAAATTGTTTACATTAAATATGTGCAGGGGTGTGTGTCTGTGTATGTGCACGCATCTGTGTGTGTAATGAAGACAGTATGTTATCGGTATCAGCACAGACATACAGAACAACAGAACAGAATAAAATCCCTTCATAAATAAATGAAAAAAAAAAAAGAGCTGGTCCAGTGTGGTGGCTCATGCCTGCAATCCCAGCACTTCGAGAGGCTGAGGTGGGTGAATCACCTAAAGTCAAGAGTTGGAGACCAGCCTGACCAACATGGAGAAACTCTATCTCTATTAAAAATACAAAAGTGGGCAAAGGATATGAACAGACATTTTACAAAAGAAAACATACATGAGGCCAATAAACATATGAAAAAATGCTCATCATTACTGGTCATTAGAGAAATGCAAATCAAAACTACATTGAGATACCATCTCACGCCGGTTAGAATGGCATTCATTAAAAAATCTAGAGACAACAGATGCTGGAGAGGATGTGGAGAAATAGGAACACTTTTACACTGTTGGTGGGAGTGTAAACTAGTTCAACCATTGTGGAAGACAGTGTGGCGATTCCTCAAGGACCTGGAAATAGACATTCCATTCGACCCAGCAATCCCATTACTGAGTATATATCCAAAGGATTATAAATCGTTCTACTATAAGGACATGTGCACAAGAATATTCATTGTAGCACAGTTTACAATAGCAAAGACCTGGAACCAACCCAAATGCCCATCAATGATAGACTGGACAGGGAAAATGTGGCACATATACACCATGGAATATTATGCAGCCATCAAGAACGATGAGTTTGTGTCCTTTGTAGGGAATAGATGAACCTGGAAACCATCATTCTCAGCAAACTGACACAAGAACACAAAATCAAACACCACATGTTCTCACTCATAGGTGGGTGTTGAACAATGAGAACACATGGACACAGGGAGGGGAGCACTACACACTGGGGTCTGTTGGGGGGAAA
>PVKP010030420.1:0-27946 GCA_004027715.1 Plecturocebus donacophilus
GCTGCCTCCATCCCGCCGTCACCTACATCAGGCATTTCTTCCAATGTTACCCCTCCCCAACTTCCCCACTCTCTGCGGTCCCTCCCCTAGCCCCCAACCCCACAACAGGCCCCAGTGTGTGATGTTCCCCTCTCTGTGCCCATGTGTTCTCATTGTTCAACACCTGTCTATGAGTGAGAACATGTGGTGTTTGGTTTTCCGTTCTTGTGTCAGTTTGCTGAGAATGATGATTTCCAGATTCATCCATATTCCTACAAAGGACGTGAACCCATCCTTTTTTTATGGCTGCATAGGATTCCATGGTGTATATGTGCCACATTTTCTTTGTCCAGTCTATCTTTAATGGGAATTTGGGTTGGTTCCAGCTCTTTGCTATTGTAAACAGTACCACAATCAACATACGTGTGTACATGTCTTTATAATAGAACAATTTATAGTACTTTGGGTATATACCCAGTAATGGGATTGCTGGCACAAACAGAATTTCTATTTCTAGATCTTTGAGGAATCGCCATAGTGTCTTCCACAATGGTTGAACTAATTTGCACTCCCACTAACAGTGTAGAAGTGTTCCTATTTCTCCACATCCTCTCCAGCATCTATTGTCTCCAGATTTTTTAATGATCACCATTCTAACTGGCATGAGATGGTATCTCAATGTGGTTTTGATTTGCATTTCTCTAATGACTGGTGATGCTGAGCATTTTTTCATGTTTGTCAACCTCATAAACGTCTTCTCATGAAAAGTGTCTGAACAATCAGGCAAGAAAAAGAAATAAAGGGTATTCAATTAGAAAAAGAGGAAGTCAAATTGTCTCTATGTGTAGATGACATAATTCTATATTTACAAGACCCCATCACCTCAACCCAATATCTCCTTAAGACAATAAGCAACTTAAGCAAAGTGTCAGATTGCAAAATCAATGTGTAGAAATCACAAGCATTCAAATACAACAATAACAGACAAACAGAGAGCCAAATTGCAAAATCAATGTGTAGAAATCACAAGCATTCAAATACAACAATAACAGACAAACAGGGAGCCAAATCAAGAAGGAACTGCCATTCACGATTGCTACAAAGAGAATGAAATACCTAGGAATACAACTAACAAAGGATGTAGAGGACCTCTTCAAGGAGAACTACAAACCACTGCTCAAGGAAATAAGGGAGGACACAAACAGATGGAAAAACATTCCATTTTCATGGTTAGGAAGAATCAATATCGTGAAAATGGCCAGACTGCCCAAAGTAATTTATAGATTCAATGCTATCCCCACCAAGCTACCATTGATCTTCTTCACAGAACTGGAAAAAAAACACTTTAAACTTCATATGGAATCAAAAGAGACCCCGCATAGCCAAGACAATCCTAAGCAAGAAGAATAAAGCTGCAGGCATCATACTACCTGATTTCAAACTATACTACAAGGCTACAGTAATCAAAACAGCATGGTACTGGTACCAAAACAGAGCTATAGACCAATGAAACAGAACAGAGGCCTTGGAGGCAATGCCACACATCTACAATAATCTGATTTTTGACAAACCTGACAAACAAAAGGAATGGGGAAAAGATTCCGTTTAATAAGTGGTGTTGGGAAAACTGGCTAGCCATGTGCAGAAAGCTGAAACTGGACTCCTTCTTTACACATTACACTAAAATTAACTCCAAATGGATTAAAGATCTAAACATAAGACCTAACACCATAAAAACCCTAGAAGAAAACCTAGGCAATACCATTCAGGACACAGGCATAAGCAAGGACTTCATGACTAAAATACCAAAAGCATTGGCAACAAAAGCCAAAATAGACAAATGGGATCTAATTAAATTTAAGAGTTTCTGCACAGCACAAGAAAATCATTAGAATGAACCAGCAACTAACAGAATGAGAAAAAATGTTTGCAATCTACCCATCTGACAAAGGGCTAATAATGTCTAGAATCTACAAAGAGCTAAAGAAGATTTATAAGAAACAAACAAATCCATTCAAAAGTGGGTGAAGGGTATGAACAGACACTTTTATAAGAAGTATTTTTGAACCCAGAATTTCAAAGTGATAATAAAGCATTATTAGGTGAAATAATTCTTTTGGTATTACTACAGAAAGGCAAATTTTGCAGTGTACTTGAAGCTCCATTTCACATGGAGTCAGGCTCAAATTCATATCTCTCTGAGTCCTTCCATCATATTTCCTGGGACTTCTGAATATTTATATTTCTGAATTTTATAATTATATTTATTTTATTGTTTACAATTTTATTTTTATTTAAATATTTTATACACAATATATTATTGCTAATATAATACCACAAACATTAAATATTAATCATCATTATATTAATTAATATATTAAATGCATTATATACTATAAAGCAATATTTTAATTTCATTATTTGTCTCATTTTTATGTTTTAAAAAAATGTATTATGTATTATTTTTATTCTGTTCTTCATGTAAAAAAAGTGAACAAGATATTATCTTGTCTTATTTTTTTCCCCACTCTAATCAATTCATTTTTAACATATTTACCCAGGTATTCAGGCATGAACTAGAAATATATACCAAGGAATTTTGTAAATAAATTTCTTCCTACTGGATTATTTTATTCATATTTACTAACTGTTTCATTCATACTATAGTGCTCATTAACTTTGAATTTAAATTTATTTGCCTATTCTAATATATAACTCTATAAAAATATTCTGTTTTTCTGGAATCAGCTTTACACAATATGATACCTTCTCCAATATAATTACAATTAACTTGTGTTTCACAGAAGTCAAAAATAAAATAAAATAGAGGGGTGATTGACCATCCATGTTCAACAAGCAGCTTATCTTTGATTCTAATTCTGCCTCTGATGCCATTTAATTTCTGTTTTCTCATTTGTTGAATGAAAATAATAGCTCCTTTTTCAGAAAGTTGCTGTTTAAGACTTCAAATTAAATGATAAAACACATAAAGTATCAATAAAGTTGCTAGAAAATAGTAATCTCTTCATTAAGCATAATTTATATTCAAAGAAACATGCAGTAGTTAAATAGATGCTTCAATGAATTTTGGCAAATGCATAAATTTATGTAATATACATACCTCCATCAATATACAGATTAGCTTAAACACTAGTTACCCTTTCAAGTCTATTCCCAGTCTCCCCAGACACCAACAGTTTTAATTTCTATCACCATATGTTGTTTTTGCCCATTCTAGAACATCATATGTATTAAATCATACAGTATGTGCTTTTGACTATTCTTTTGCTTGGAACAATATTTTAAAGATTCATCCATGTTTTGTGTATATCAGTAACTTATTCCTTTTTATTACTGAATTTCTATCATATACTTTTGTCATTTGTTAGCAATGTAACTACCCAAATTATGCAAAAGTATGCAAAGTATCTTTGATCCTTATAAATATAGTTTAAAAAAATCACATGTATAACTAGTGTGGATTTTGAATCCACAGGAGTTATTTTTTAAATGGTATTATTTTCTCAATGATATGATTTAGAATTATAATCAAAATATATTTTCAGCCTCTAACTCATATTAAACCTTCCTCTGTTGGAATTTTTAGCAGTTCCAATATTTTCTCTGAAATATCAAAGTGTCCTTGAAGTTCAACCACATCTAAATATGCTCAATTTCATCTTTCTTTACTCTTATCAGTTTCTAAACCTCATATTATATTCTTCCAAAATTCCTTCTATGTCTATGTCACCAACCAGTTTTTGTTGTTGGGAATTAATTTTAGAGTTGCAACTTCCATAAATTTCAACATTGCTATTCAATAATTGCAATTTGCTGTCAAGGTTTGACCATTTTATCTGCCTTTAAGAACTTTCAGCCAAGTCTTTAACTCTTGTTGTCATTTAGCTTGTCTGTAAAATACAGCATTTCTTTCTGTATTTATATGTGGTTAGTGTCCAAACCAGAATAATGCACTAACATGTATATTTTAATTGTTATTTTGGTATAAATAGCATTTAAATAATGCTATTTTAAATAATGTTTAGTGTTTCATTTAATTGAAAATAATTAATGAGCTTAATTTTTTATTAATGTGTTCCTCCAAAGGCTATTTTTACCTTATTCATCTTCAAATTTCAATGATTGACCAGGGTACAATCAACCTTATTGATTAGCTGATGCAAATACTGCCTGTTAGAGTTAATAAAATTAAATTTAAAAGATATTTTTTATATCTCTTCTATTCTGTTTACATTCTCCAGACTTCTAACTAAGAAGTTTCTACAAACAAAGAAGACATTTCTGAAAGGACCCTGAAAAGCTAAAACAATCTTGAGAAAGAAGAACAAAGCTGGATGCATCATACTTAACAAGTTCAATATATATTACAAAGATGCAGTATTTAAAACAATATGGCTCTAGGATAAGGACAGACATATAGACTAGTGGAACAGAGTAGAGATCCAGAAATAACCCCATACATGTATGTTCAATTGATCTTCAACAGGGGTGCAAAGACTATTCTCTTCAAAAATTGTGCTGGAAAACTGGATATCCATAAGAAAAATAATGGTATTAGATCCTTATATATCATACACAAAAAATCAACTCAAAATAAATTAAACACTTAAACATATGACCTGAAACTGTAAAACTCCTTGAGTAAAACATTGGGGAAGCGCTTTGGCTTTTGTTTTGGAAAAATATTGGCCTTGGTAATGAAATTTTGGATATGACACCAAAAGCATAGGAAACAAAATAAAAAAAAATAGACAGTGGGACTACATAATATCATAAGGTTTCTGCACGGCAAAGGAAACAACAGAGTGAAAGAAAGCAGTTTCAAATCATATAGCTGATAAGGGGTTAATATATAGAATATATAAATAACTCCTACAGCTAAAAAAATAGCAAAAAATAATGAAAATGCAATTTAAAAACGAGCAAAGAACTTAAACAGATATTTCTCCAAAGAAGACATAACAATGGCCAACAGAAATATGAAAAGATGCTCAACATCACTAATTATCAGGGAAATGCAAATCAGAAGCACAATGAAACGTCACCTCACACCCTTAGAATGGTTGATATAAAAAAAAATTAAGTGTTGGCAAAAAGTGTGGAGAAACTTGAACCCTTGTACACTGTTGGTGTAAATGTCAAATGATGCAGCTGCTATGGAAAACAGTGTAAAGGTTTCTCAAAAAAATTAAAAACGGAACTACCGTATGATCCAGCAATCCCACTTCTGAATGTTTTTAGAAAAGTATTGAAATCAAGACCTTGAAGAGATATCTGCACTCTTATTTTCATTGCAGCATTATTCACAATAGTGAATATATGGAAATATCCTAAATGCCCACCAATAGATAAATGAATAAAGTAAATCTGGTTAGTATATACCAACAATAGAATATTATTCAGCCTTTAAAAAGAAGGAAATACTGCCATATGCAAGAACGTGGATGAAACTTAAGAACATAATGCTTAGTGGAATAAGCCAGTCACAGGACAAATATTGCATGATTATACTGTTATGAGGTATCTTAAATAGTCAAACTAATAGTAGCAAAGCATTGAGTGGTGTTGTTAGGGGCCAAAAAGAGAAAAATGGGCAGCTGCTATTCAGCAATTATAAAGTTTCAGTTATGCAAGATGAATAAGTCGAGAGATCTGCTGTACAACATTGTGCCTATAGTTAACAAGTCTGTGTTGTACCGCTAAAAATTTAAGAGGATAGAGCTCATGTTAAATGTCTTTACCACAACAACAGAATTGGAAAAACTTTGATGGGATACTGAAATAGTCATTTACTAACTGCGTGCCTGGACAAATTGCTTCAACTACTGTTTTTAAAATAAATAAATAAATGGGGTTATTATTTCGGTTAAATGAGATAATTCATGTAATGTGCTTTCACCTAGCATAGCGAGTGTTCTATATATGTCAGTTTTTAATGATCAATACTACCACTCCCACTACTACTATTACTGATTGTACTATTACTGTTATTGTTATTACATTTAAAAAGGGACCCAAGTAAGAGTACAAAGAGTACATCTTGTTGTTTACATAAATAATTTTAGGATTTAGAAATGAAGTTTATAGTGTCTTAAGTCTATGCAGAGAAATGTCCAGATCCTTAAAGAATATGTCCTATAATCACATTGAATTCTAGTCTTGAAATGAAAAGATCTGTTGAGAAATGAGCTCAATAAGACTCATAAATTTCAAGGCTCAATCTGAAATGTCAGACACAGCTGGGCTGGAATAATATATAGCTTGAGATAGTACTGAATCACTGTAACATTCCAGCAAAAAGGTAAGACAGTTACATGTCTCTTAAAACTTCAGGATGACTACATCTTGTCACAGATATGTCCCTATATAGTAAAAAAGTCATAACTGTTATCAAGTTGCATGAAATTAAAAGATATATGAGTTTATCCTTATGGCAAACATAGACTTTGTGATTTAAACCACAACTGTATCTAGACCTGCATTGCAAAGCTCTCTCTTAGAATTTCTTTCTTCTTATCACTAGACAGATACACATAAATAGATTAAGACAATCTTCGACTTCATTTGTGATAGTAACAAAGCAGAAAATAAAATTCGTAACAAGAAAATTAATATTTATTGAAAATAAGCTAAAAACTTTTTAAAAGGAAGACCATAAAATTAATTATATATAGTTACAATTTACAATCTATTAGAAGAAGTTATGTGTTGAAAAAAACTTGAATGGATATAGTTCTTGTTCTCTGACACAGTAACAGTAATAACCTGGTATAGATTTCTTATAGAAGAGAAGAAATACAAAGGACGCCATGGTCATTCCACAAATACACATATGAACAAGATGTGGAGATCCTCTAAGGATGTGAGACTTCCAAAGACTAAAATAAAGCCCCAATTAATTGCATATTGGGCATTAGGTGGCAATATAAGCTTAATTTATTGAGCTAAAAGAGAAATTTGATAATTTGTGTCATTTTAAGCAAATATCAAGAAATAAATTATTTACTCAAGAGTCATTGGCCAAAAGTGCTATAATTTCAAAAGTGAATGGTAAAGGCTGGTTAAGGGGAGACTATAAGGAAACTTTTTGCATTGAATAGGCATCTAACATATATTTCATGATTGAATATGAAGAACCAATGAAGAAGAGTAAAAGTAACTGAAGTCAAGTTAAACAATTATATTAAATTTGAGTGATAATTGAAACACGTGCGTGCGTGCGTGCGCACACACACACACACACACACAAACAGTTTCCTGGCTATTCCAGATCATAATAATCCTTGTCCTCCCCAGTTCCATCCTTCTAACATTTCGGACTCTACTCTCTACTCCAGGGTTTGTAGAACTCTTATCTGCAAATTCAGCTTCATCCCTCAGTTCTGAGCCAACACTGCCTGAGTTTGCAAGTCCTATTCTTAGAAGCAATTGAAATCTGAGGTTAGTTTTGTTGTCCTCAAAATCGTATCTGCTATGCTATGATTCTGAGACACACCATACCCATCAAACTCTGGCTCTCAAACTTTCACCTTACTTTAGTTCATTTAGCAGGACTTTTGTAATGCTTTTGTGTCAGGGAACAGTTTGCCCACTTTCATGTGCTATTTGAAGATAAGTAAGAAACCATTTAAGAGAAAATTGTTCCCTGCTTTTTGTTAACTCTGGTCATTGTCTGGAATTATTCTTCTTATGGAAAGAATCCTCTGAGACATAACTATCTTATTCATCCAACCAACTTCTATAAAGGCATGACAAGATAATCCCTCAAAGAGTGACACTGAGTCTACAGCCTGTTGTTTCACACCCTTTGGTCCTCTGATTATGCCTGAAGCTATATTAGCACTCACATATTTCTCACCATCTGCAAACATATACTGTATGAGACAGCATGTTAGGAATTACTCAATCAAGATAATCAAAAATCTCTTCTTACTCTCAAAATAACTTCCCTGACTAGTCATACTGGTACTAATTGTTCAAATCTTATTTTCCTTTCCCCATCATCTATCAACTTAGATTCTAAAATGCTGTGTGATATGGGAGAAATTTAGGTGAAACCTACTGTAATGTAATAAATTCCCCACTTGCATCCTAGCTCAGGAAGAATTTATGAGACTCTATCACTTGGATCACTCAACATTAAGTCAATCTTGCTTTTGGTATACATGGTTACCTGATCCTTGAAAGCATATTTCTACCTTCTATCCCTTTTCCAGTAACAAGATTCACATTCTTGTAATTTCACAACTGCCTCATATTTGATACCCTCTCTTATTTTTCCTAAGGCCAAGTAATCATAAACTTCATCAGTCCAGTATCATGCACTTTTGACCTAATAGTGAAAAATTACTTCCTGCCTGAGCTGTCTTCAGGAAATTTCTAGGAGTAGAATTTTTGGCTACTTTTAACACTTTTATTTGTATCACAGGCTTTATGAAATTTTATGATATGTCTGTGAGTGTATGTGTGTGTTGATCTACTTGTATTTGTGATACATTGAGACTTTTGAATCTATCAGTCCATAGTTTTTCAAATGTGGATGTTTTGATATATTTCTTTTTTTGTTCTCATCATGCTCTCCTCTTTTACCTGGGACTTTAATTACACATATTCTATAGTACTTGACAATGTCATACAGCTCACCGAGACTTCCCCCACCCCTGATTTTCATTTGGTATAATTTGTCTTCTTTTCTCTTGACCTTTTCTTGTGCAGATCTATTCTTCTGTAGTCCCAGCCAGTGAAATTTTTATTTTAAATGTTGTAATTTTCATTTTTATAAATTTAATTTGCATCTTTTTTGCCTCCTCCATTTCTCTCCTCATTATGTTTCTATTTTCTTTTATGTCCTTAAACATATTTATAATAGCAGGAGAACTGTAACAACAAAAATTAGCTTATCAAGTTGATTCAATATAGACTGAATATCCTTTGGTCCTCTGATCACCCCTGTAGCTAGATTAGTACTCATATATTTGTTATATTTAATATAGGTCTGGGAGGAGGATCGCAAGATGGCCACTTAAGAGGCAGCTCCGGAAAGCAGCTCCCAGCAAGAGAGACACAGAAGCCAGGTGGTCTCTACAATTCCAAACGAGGTACCAGGTTCATTTTGTGGGTCTGGTTGGACAGTGCGTGTAAACCAAATAGGGCAAGTTTAGGCAAGGTGGGGCACTGCCCCACCCAGGTGGAGTGTGCAACCCACTGGAGGACCAGGGGATCTCCCGCTCTGGGACTTCGGTTGGGCTACAGTGCTCTACCCAAGCCCTCTACAACCCACAGAATAGGAGATCTTCACCAGGCTGAAAAGCCTTAGCCACCTGCCAGAACAGAGCAGAACAGCAACTTTGGCTGGCACCAGGGCTGTCAGCATAAATCTAAGTGGAAGCACTGGCTGATTCCGAGAAAGCCAAAAAGTCGGTGGGATGGAGCTACCCACTCCCCAGTAAGAAGGGGAATGGAATGCAGGAAAACAGCCCAAATGGCAGGATGGGTCCCCACACCTCACAAAGCCCAGCAGGCCAAAAAACTCTCACTCCAGAGTTAGGCACCCAGAACATCAGGTAGAGAGGGACCAGGAACAATCCAGCTCGGCAGGCAGAAGGGAAGCCGCCATTGCAGAAGCCTGCCTAACTTTCCTGAGTAAATAAAAGACACAGCAGCTCCGCTGAATCTGTGGCAGCCCAGCAGCGCCTCTGCAGGCAGACAAAGGAAAGGCTACCTCCCCAAGCAGCTACCTGAGATAAAAATCCAAGAGATGGGGAGAAACCAGCCCAAGAGAATGAAACCATCAAAAACCAGAATGTCTCTCCCCAACCACGAGATCACGACTCCTCACCAGCAAGGGAACAAAGCAGGACAGAGAACGAATTTGACCAATTGACAGAAGCAGGCTTCAGAAGGTGGGTAATAACAAACTTCTCTGAGTTAAAGGAACATGTTGTATCCCAAAGCAAAGAAACTAAAAACCTTGAAAAAAGGTTAGATGAAATGCTAACTAGAATAACCAGCTTAGAGAAGAACATAAACAACTTGATGGAGCTGAAAAACACAGCAAAAGAACTTAATGAAGCATACACAAGTTTCAATAGCTGAATACATCAAGCAGAAGAAAGGATATCAGAGATTGAAGATCAACTCAATGAAATAAAATGAGAAGGCAAGAATAGAGAACAAAGAGTGAAAATAAATGAACAAAGCCTTCAAGAAATATAGGATTACGTGAAAAGACCTAATATACACCTGATCAGTGTACCGGAAGATGATGGGGAGAATGAATCCAAGCTGGAAAACACTCTTCATGATATTAGCCAGGAGAACTTCTCCAACCTAGCAAGGCAGGTCACCATTCAAATACAGGAAATACAGAGAACACCACAATGATGTTCTTCCTCTAGAAGAACAACCCCAAGGCACATAATCATCAGGTTCACCAGGGTTGAAATGAAGGAAAAAATACTAACGGCAGCCAGAGAGAAAGGTTGGGTCACCCACAAAGGGAAGCACATCAGACTCACAGAGGATCTCTGAGCAGAAACCCTACAAGCCACAAGAGAGTGGGGGCCAATATTCAACATCCTTAAAGAAAAGAACTTTCAACCTAGAATTTCATATCCAGCCAAACTAAACTTCATAAGCAAAGGAGAAATAAAATCCTTTATGGACAAGCAATTGCTGAGAGATTTTGTCATTACCAGACCTGCCGTGCAAGAGCTCCTGAAGGAAGCACTAAACACAGAAAGGAAAAACCAGTACCAGCAACTGCAAAAGAGAAACAAATGGTAAAGACCAACAATACAATGAAGAAATTACGCCAACCAAAATGGCAGCATCAAATTCACACATAACAATATTAACATTAAATGTAAACAGACTAAATGCCCCAATCAAAAAACATAGACTGGCAAATTGGATAAAAAACCAAGAACCATCAGTGTGCTATATTAAGGAGACCCATCTCACGTGCAAAGACACATATAGACTCAAAATAAAGGGATGGAAGAAGATTTGCCAAACAAACGGACAGCAAAGAAAAGCAGGGGTAGCAATCCTAGTCTCTGACAAAACGGACTTTAAACCAACAAAAATCAAACAAAGAAGGGCATTACATAATGGTAAAAGGATAAATACAACAAAAAGAGCTAACGATCCTAAATATATATGCACCCAATACAGGAGCACCCAGATACATAAAGCAAGTCCTTAATGACCTAATCCCACACAATAGTGGGAGTCTTTAACACTCCACTCTCAATATTAGATCAACAAGATAGAAAACCAACAAGGAAATCCAGGACTTGAATGCAGATCTGGACCAAGCAAACTTAATAGACATTTACAGAACTCTCCACCCCAAATCCACAGAATATACATTCTTCTCAGGACCACATTGCACTTACTCTAAAATTGATCACATAATTGTAAGTAAATCACTCCTCAGCAAATGCAAAAGAACAGAAATCATAACGAACAGTCTCTCAGACCACAGTGCAATCAAATTAGAACTCAGAATTAAGAAACTAACTCAAAACCGCATAATTTCATGCAAAATAAACAACTGGCTCCTGAATGTAGACTAAATAAATAATGAAATCAAGGCAGAAATAAAGATGTTCTTCGAAACTAATGAGAATGAAGAAACAACATACCAGAATCTCTGGGATACATTTAAAGTAGTGCCTAGAGGGAAATTCATAGCAATAAATGCCCACGTGAGGAGTAAGAAAAGGTCTAAAATTGACACCCGATCATCAAAATGAAAAGAGTTAGAGGAGCAAGATCAAAATAACTCAAAAGCTAGCAGAAGACAAGAAATAACTAAGATCAGAGCAGAACTGAATGAGATAGAGACACAAAAAAATCCTTCAAAAAATCAACAAATCCAGGAACTGTTTTTTTGAAAAGATCAAAAAATAAGTAGACCGCTAGCCAGACTAATAAAAAAGAAAATAGAGAAGAATCAAATAGATGCAATAAAAAAAGATAAAGGGGACATCACCACTGATTCCACAGAAATACAAACTACCAACAGGGATTACTACAAACAACTCTATGCACACAAACTAGTAAATCTGGAAGAAATCAATAAATTTCTGGACACTTGCACTCTCCCAAGACTAAACCAGGAAGAAGTTGAATCCAGAATAGACCAATAACAAGGGCTGAAGTTGAGGCAGCAATTAATAGCCTACCAACCAAAAAAAGCCCAGGTCCAGACAGGTTTACTGCTGAATTCTACCAGATGTATGAAGAGGAGCTGGTACTCTTCCTTCTGAAACTAATTCAAACAATACAAAAAGAGGGAATCCTCCCCAACTCATTTTATGAGACCAATATCATTCTAATACCAAAACCGGGCACAGATGCAACTAAAAAAGAAAACTTCAGGCCAATATCCATGATAAACATTGACACAAAAATCTTCAATAAAATACTGGCAAACAGAATGCAACAGCACATCAAAAAGCTTATTCATCATGATCAAAGAGGCTTCATCCTGGGGATGCAAGACTGGTTCAGCATATGCATGTCTATAAATGTAATCCATCACATAAACAGAACCAAAGACAAAAAACACATGATTGTCTCAATAGATGGCAGAAAAGGCCTTCGACAAAATTAAATAGCCCTTTCTGCTAAAAAACCGTCAATAAACTGGGTATCGATGGTACATATCAAAAAATAATAAAAGCTATTTACAACAAACCCACAGCCAATATCATACTAAATGGGCAAAAACTAGAAGCATTCCCTTTGAAATCTGGCACAAGACAAGGATGCCCTCTCTCACCACTCCTATTCAATATAGTTTTGGAAGTTCTAGCTAGAGCAATCAGAAAAAGAAATAAAGGGTATTCAATTAGGAAAAGAGGAAGCCAATTGTCTCTATTTGCAGATGATATGATTATATATTTAGAAGACTCCATCGTCTCAGCCCAAAATCTCCTGAAACTGATAAGCAACTTCAGCAAAGTCTTAAGATACAAAATGAAAGTGCAGAAATCACAAACATTCAATACAACAATAACAGACAAACAGAGAGTCAAACCATGAGCAAACTCCCATTCACAATTGCCACAAAGAGAAAATATCTAGGAATACAACTAAAAAAGGATGTAAAGGACCTTTTCAAGGAGAACTACAAACCACTGCTCAATGAAATAAAAGAAGACACAAACAGATCGAAAAACCTTTCATGCTTATGGTTGGAAAGAATCAACATCGTGAAAATGGCCATACTGCCCAAAGTAATCTATAGATTCAACACTATCCCCATCAAGGTACCAGTGACCTTCTTCACAGAACTGGAAAAAAACACTTCAAACTTCTTATGGAACCAAAAAAGAGCCCGCATAGCCAAAACAATCCTAGGCAAAAACAACAAAGTTGGAGGCATCACACTGCCAGACTTCAAACTATACTACAAGGCCACAGTAATGAAAACAGCATGGTACTGGTACCAAAACAGAGATGTAGACCAATGGAACAGAAGAGAGGCCTCAGAAGCAACACCATACATCTACAACCATCTGATCTTTGACAAACCTGACAAAAACAAGCAATGGGGAAAGGATTCCCTGTTTAATAAATGGTGTTGGGAAAACTGGGTAGCCATGTGCAGAAAACAGAAACTGGACCCTTTGCTGTCACCTTACACTAAATTGACTCCAGATGGATTAAAGATCTAAACATAAGTCCTAATACCATAGAAACCCTAGAAGAAAACCTAGGCAAAACCCTTCAGGACATAGGCATAGGCAAGGACTTCATGACTAAAACATCAAAAGCACTGGCAACAAAAGCCAAAATAGACAAATGGGACGTAATTAAATTCCAGAGCCTCAGTACAGCAAAGGAAACAATCATTAGACCAAACTGGCAATCAACAAAATGGGAAAAAAAATTTTGCAATTTTCCCATCTGACTAAGGACTAATATCCAGAATCTACAAAGAAATAAAACAGATCTAGAAGAAAAAAAAAACCATTCAAAAGTGGACGAAGGATATGAACAGACACTTTTCAAAAGAAGACATCTATGAGGCCAACAAACATATGAAAGAATGCTCATCATCACTGGTCATTAGAGAAATGCAAATCAAAACCACATTGAGATACCATCTCATGCCAGTTAGAATGGCGACCATTAAAAAATCTGGAGACAACAGATGCTGGAGAGGATGTGGAGAAATAGGAACACTTTTACACTGTTGGTGTGTGTGCAAATCAGTTCAACCATTGTGGAAAACAGTGTGGCACTTCCTCAAGGACCTAGAAATAGAAATTCCATTTGGCCCAGCAATCTCATTACTGGGTATATACCCAAAGAATTATAAATTGTTCTATTGTAAAGACATATGCACATGTATGTTCATTGTGGAACTGTTTAGACTGGACAAGGAAAATGTGGCACATATACACCATAGAATACTATACAGCCATAAAAAACAATGACTTCCTGTCCTTCATAGGGTCATAGATGAATCTGGAAACCATCATTCTCAGCAGACTGACACAAGAACAGAAAACCAAACACCGCATGTTATCACTCATAGGCGGGTGTTGAACAATTAGAACACATGGGCGCAGGGCGGGGAGCATCACACACTGCAGTCAGTTGAGGGGGTTAGGGGAGGGACAGCAGGGTGTGGGGAGGGTTGGGGGGATAATGAGGGGAGAAATAACAGAAACAGGTGATGGGGGGATGAAGGCAGTAAACCACCTTGCCATGTATGTACCTATGCAACAATCCTGCATGATCTGCACATGTACCCCAGAACCTAAAGTACAGTTAAAGAAAATGTATAAATAGATCTTTTAACCAATGGAGAGCTTATTATAATAATCTAAGAGAAAATGAGGCCCTACAGCACAAGGACAAGCGGGAGAGGAAAGAAAAATGTAGACAGAAAACAGACTGGAAAGATTTCACATGAATAGATAATAGTATAAGAATCAACGGACAAGAAAAAAAATCAACACTGATTCTAAAGTTTTAGACTTATATAACAGCAAAAATATGATACTTTTATTGTGTTATTATTTATTTACAAAAGCCAAAAAGGAAAGGAATTTTAGTAGGAGAGGTGAGTTATAAAATTTGGAATGTTGTTTAAGAAACAGAGACATAAAATAAGTCTTTGGAAATTTTAGTCAAAACGTTTAGAGAAAAAAGTTTAGAGCAGATATCAAAGTAGATAAGGTCATCAAAGTAGAGTCAGCTGAAGACAGAACCCTTGGTTACAGTTACATTTAGTGGTCAAGAAAGACTACAGAATACACAAAACCAATTTTATTTGAATGGGAAATAGCATGTTTGTAGACATTTTGGGTCAAGAATTTTACTTATATAAAATACAGAAATAGATTTTGTGTCCTGAGACTTTGCAGATGTTCCTTATCAGTTTAAGAAGATTTTGGGCTGAGACAATGGAGTCTTGTAAATATACAATCACGTATATTGGAGACAACTTGACTTTCTCCTTTCCTAATGAATACCCTTTATTTCTTTTTCTTGCCTGATTGCTCTGGCTAGAACTTCCAATACTATATTGAACAGGAGTGGTGAGAGAGGGCATCCTCGTCTAGAGCCAGGTTTCAAAGGGAATGCTTCCAGTTTTTGCCCATTCAGGATGATATTGGCTGTGGGTTTATTATAAATAACTTTTATTATTTTGTGATACGTTCCATCGATACCTATTTTATTTAGAGTTTTTAGCACAAAGGGCTGTTTAATTTTGTCGAAGGCCTTCTCTGCGTCTATTGAGATAATCATGTGGTTTTTGTCTTTGGTTCTGTTTATGTGGTGGATTACGTTTATAGACATGCATATGTTGAACCAGCCTTGCATCCCCGGAATGAAGCCTACTTGATCATGATAGATAAGCTTTTGATGTGCTATTGCAATCAGTTTTTCAGTATTGTATTGAAGATTTTTGCATCTATGTTCATCATGGATATTGGCCTGATGTTTTCCTTTTTTGTTGAGTCTCTGCCAGGTTTTGGTATCAGCATGTTGTTGGTCTCATAAAATGATTTGGGAAGGATTCCCTCTTTTTGTATTGTTCGGAATCGTTTCAGAAGGGGTGGTATCAGTTCTTCTTATTCTCAGCAGACTGACACAGGAACAGAAAATCAAACACCACATGTTCTCACTCATAGGTGGGTGTTGAACAATGAGAACACATGGACACAGGCAGGGAAGCATCACACACTGAGGTCTGTTGCAGGGGCTAGGGGAGGGACAGTGGGGAGTGGGTGGTGAGGTTGGGGAGAGATAACATGGGGAGAAATGTGAAATATAGGTGATAGGGTGATGGAGGCAGCAAACCACCTTGCCATGTGTGTACCTATGCAACAATCCTGAATAATCTACACATGTACGCCAGAAACTAAAGTACAATAAAAAAAAACTGAAAAAAAGTACAGAAATAGAAGATTTTATGTACTTTTCTTAAGGCTTCTTGAAATTGGAGTTAATGAGTAAATGGTAATAATCACAAGAAAGTTAAAAAGGCTTTAGTAAGACCCTGGAATGCTTATTTGATTTCCAATTGTGTTAAAATTAATTGACAGCTGGGTTTATTTTCAAACAGAGAGAACTTGTTCTTTACTCCCAGTGGGAGAGAAAACACATGTTAATCAGAAAATAGTATACATAAGCCATTTATATTGTTACATCAAATATCCCATTGTGTAATCGGCGATTTTGCTTTTAAGCGGGGCTGTTTGGTAAAGTGTCAAAAGTGTAATAATATCCTATCATTTCTAAAGCCCTAAGGACTTGTCTATTTTTTTTTTATTTCTCAATCAAAATGGAGTCTTAATGTAATACAATGTTCTGGGAGGAGAAATAAAAAAATCTAAAATTCTATCCCTGATATTTGCTCAGGGAAAAGGAAGATAAATTTTGTCTTTACCCCTGGTCAACACAGACACACATGTAGAAAAAGCACAGGGGTCATGACCTTCGATCCTGCCTGAGGAATTGACCTGAGATCTGGGAAGTTCTGCAAGAAAATTGGCCATTTCAAAAACTGCGTATTCCTAAAGATGAAGTTTCAAAATCATTTTTGAAGATAGAAAGTACTTCTTTTTTGGAAAATACAGTTGAAAGGGTCTTGAATCAGATAAAGCTAAAGAAAAATACAAAATGGCAGTGTTCTAAACAACAGGGAGCTTATATTGCCCTAAATATTAATGCAACGCGGTTATTTGAGGAATTTTTAAATAATGTTTTTAGTTTTCCTTATGTCTGAGATAACAGTTTATTAAAGGAATCCTGAAGTGCGTTAAAGAAGATATTAGAGAAATTATAAGCTATCTCTTGATTCCTAACAAAGCAGTTTCAACACAGAAAGCCAAGGCTAAGGAGTAAATAAAACTCCCTGGTTAAGAATTCCTTGTACCAGACTTTGGAAACAGTATTATGTGATATATAAAGTTATTTGTTCTGCCATTCTGTAATTACTTTTACTTCCATCTTATCTACTTTTAACAATTAAAAGAATTATGATGGTGATATGGTTTGGCTGTGTTCCTACTCAAATCTCATTTTGAATTCCCATGTGTTGTGGGAAGGACCCAGTGGGAGGTAATTTATCATGGGGGCAAATCTTTCCCGTGTTGTTCTCATGATAGTGAATGAGTCTGATGAGATCTAATGGTTATTATAAGGGAGAGTTTCTCCACACAATCTCTCTCTTTTCCTGCTGCCATCCATGTAAGATGTGACATGCTCCTCCTTGCTTTCCTTCATGATTATGAGGCTTCCCTAGCCACGTGGAACTGTAAGTCCAATTAAACCTCTTTCTTTTGTAAATTGCTCAGTCTTGAGTATGTCTTTATCAACAGCATAAAAACAGACTAATACAGATGATAAGCATATTAATTGGAAATCCAAGAATAAAATAAAATAAATAGAAATGCAAAGAATTACTGTGATAAAATTACCTGTGAATGAAACAAAATCAATTTTTTTGGCCACATTATATTTTTTCAACTCTCAATGTTTCATTTCTCCATATACACACATACACATGTGTATAAACAGAAACACGTATACACAATCTGAACCAACCATCATGACCTCAGATCCATGCTGATATGATGTGTTTCATACATATTTGTCACTGAATTTTATAGATGTAGCATTCACAGGCACGAAAAGTTTTGACATTTTATTGCAATGCTCTTAAAGTTCCTTTTCACTTTACTGCCTGTTACTTTTGTAGTGGCTGGTGTTCTTAAGTAATTTTGTGGCCTTTTGCTTAAGAGAAAAGATAACTGCTCTCAATCTTCATGCTCAGATAAGCCAATGTTTGAATAACATAAAACATGAACCAGGAAGTTCTTATTCTATGTGAACACGGAATCTAAAGAAAATAAATATCTAGTGACATTACAGAACATTACAATAACACTGCTTATACAAGGCTTATTTTCAAGAAACCCATCTGTCCAGAATATTGCCCATCTGTCCAGAATGTAGCTTAGAAATATGAAAACATTTTCAAAGCTTCAGAGCATTTGAAATCAATGTCATTCAGTCAATATCCTTAGCATAAAGAAAATATTCTCAGGTCATCATTCATACCTTTTTTTCACTTTTTTTGAGATTTGCTTTTCTGATTGTTTAACTTAGGAAGCTTAACAAAACATGAAGCTGCTGGTCAAAAAAGGGCACACAGATGATTGTCAGAAATAATTATTGCTAAATTGAAAGTGCCTAAGAAATCAAAAAAATAATTCTAATAATTTTTTAGGGAAAAAAAACAAAATTAAAGAGTAATCTGGGTACATGTAGGATATGAATGAGTCATACATATTCCAAATTCCCTTGAGGTTATAGCTGCCTTTATATCATGGTAAAATAATTGATGCACAGCCTTATAACCTTCATGTTTTCAATAAACAGGCTACAATTAAGTGTGACATATTTTGTTGAAGTCACGATAGCATTATTAAACTGCCTCTAAGATGGATTTTTTAATCTAAGATTTTTGTAATCAAAGGAAAAATTTGAATTATCTATAACATTCACTTGGTCTTGAATGGAATCATCACTCCCTTTATGGGTTTGGTATTATGGAACATTTCATGTTGCCTGATCACACATGAGAAATGATATATGATAACACCATTACATAAGTTAGATATAGTGTAGTAAAGGAGTATTCCATGAAATATTACCGCCCCTGAAGCAAAGTCTGCAGCTTAGAAATGCTTGAATTTGCATCTTTGTCTTATACACAAAGCAAACAAAAATATCAATGCCTTTAAAAACTATATTTTGTGTGTATTTGCCAAATGGCATGTTGTTTATGTCATGCATTATCTAATGTGATAGATGCTCTAGAACCATTTAATGTTATTTCTAGGTACTCTCTACTCTAACCCTCTCATTATATCATGAGGAAAAAAGACTCAGAGAGCTCAGAATATGTTTTCATGCTCTTACCATTAGTATTGTTAACTCTGGAGCTCAGATTTAAATTTCTTAATATCCAGTTTGTATTTTCTCTCTGTGACTATACCTTTAAGTAAAATATGAACCTTTGAAAAATACCTCAATTTGGCTGGGTACGGTGGCTCACAGCACTTTGGGAGGTCAAGGTGGGCAGATCACTTGAGGTCAGGAGTTCAAGATCAGCCTGTCCAACATGGTGAAACTCCATCTCTACTAAAATACAAAAATTAGCTAGGTATGATGGTGCACACCTGTAATCCCAGGTATTTGGGAGGCTGAGGCAAGAGAATCACTGGGACCTAGGAGATGGAGGTTGCAGTGAGCCAAGATCATGCTACTGCATGCCAGCCTGGGTGATAGAGCGAGACTCCATCTCAAAAAAAAATACCTCAAATTGATATGATTCCATAAGTTGATATGAGTCCATATGTCTAAGATACCCTACAAACAGATTCTTTGCTTTCCCTTTGGTAAATACCTAGTTCCTTTGAACTGGAGTCAGTCTTTTTCACCAGACTAAACTGGACTAGGCTTCTTGATTTTCTTTGATTCAAGAGTACATCTCTGATGCTGCATGACAACTACCGTGATGTACCAGTTAAATTAATCTTATATAGCAATGTTTTGGCCACAAAACAGAGTCAGACTGATCTGTTTGCCTTAAGATGGTAGTGCCTTGCTCTCCCTGAATTGGCTGGAATCACTTTCCCTTTGATAAAAACACTGTCATCTAGTGCTGGTGACTGTGGACCTATGATCATATCCTGTCTCAAGATCTCCATCTTTTATATAGTTCTCTTTAAGAGTTCTTTCATGGCCCACCTACCGTTTCAGCTTCCTTCTGTTGTTAAAGGGGGATAACATATCAAAGACTCTGAATCACTCCGTATACAAAACAGTAACTATAAAGCTCTTTCAACTTTGACCTAAAGTTTAAACATTTTTATGATAAAAGGTTGGAGGGACCGCTATGAAAGTCAGTACATTATCTCAAAGATCTTTAATTTGAATTAACTACTCTAAAGGGTTCATGATTATAATTTATGTGGTCTATGCCCTCAGATTAGAAAAAAAAAAAAACTTCCATCCTTATTTTCATAATGTCTAAGCTAAATTTGGTATTTTCTATGATCATGAATTTAGGCAACATACCACAGTAGTTTTAACATTATCTATGAGTTTTTATCAATAGAAATAATTTTAGTATTACAATTTTGTACATGACTTAAATTGTTTACTATTTTGAAATTATATGGATTTTTAGATCTACCAATAGTTCTTATTACTTAATGTCTCAATTAAATGCAAATATATCTTAATATTATACTTTGTTTTAATTTCTTGTAACTATAGTTTAATATAATTAATTTCCTTTATGCTACCATATATTATGTTTTATGTATTCAAAACCTTATTTTGGACAGGAGTTCATAAGCACCAGACTCTGTAGCACAAAAAAAAGGTTGACGATCCTCTGACAGATCCTCTACCATGCTCTGCTAACCTTCTTGAATTGTGTCAGATGTGGCACCATTTAGCCTTTGGGACTTCTATGGAAGCTTTGGAGCATCTCCCAGTCTTGGCCTAGAAATGATGATCCAAACCCTAGGGATCCATTACCTTATTGTTCAAACAATGTCTGTGTATAACTAGACATAGGACTTTTCACTTTATCACTTTCTCTCCCTCCTCCCCATGCAGTACTTGGGGGACATATTTATACTAAAAAATGTGTATCTGAAATTGAAATTCAACTAGGCATCCTGTAATTTATCTAATCACCTTAGTCATAAACTCCACAAGTGACTTCATGGGAATTTAAGACAAAATTACCAATCCCATCAGGTGACACTGACATGCACATAGACCCAGGTGGATTTGGATCTGGCAACTGAAATTGGGGAACTCCTACCAACTAGGTGTACAGATTTGTAGTGGTCATTATTCTACTAAATTTACAATTTCTTCATAATTTTGACTCCATGTGGACTTAATTTCCTAGATCTTATTTGCTGCATTATGGTAAAGCTTTGCTGTTACTCAGTTCTTTATATTCATTTTCTCATTTAAACTTCATAGAATCTCAGAGAGTGGGAATGTTCCCTCATTTAGAGGGGAAGCTATACAGATCTGGGGATATTAATAAACTGGCCTTAATTCACACAACTATTAATTGTGAAAGGCAGGGATCTAACTTAAATCTGTTTGAGTCATGGTTTTTCCTCATGCTACATGGCTTCTTATGTAAACTCAGAAAGTTTCAGAAGTAGAGGACATTATGTTAAGAGTGTTAGAGAATTTCATATTTTAATGGAGGAAAATAATAGAGTAGAATTTGAAAATATTTATAATTGTATAACTAAAAACAGTACAAATAAAATGGCCTTTTTTGTTTAAATATCAAACCAGATTGTAGTAACAAAGCAATGTTTTTCCCCTTAGCATTAGAAAATGCTACAAGAGATGTGATAAAAATCAACAAAGATAAAAATGTATACAGGTTTGTTTTTAAATTAAAAATGATTAAAATATCAAAAGACCCAATCTCATAAAAGAGGATGGAAAATCCTAATGTTTGGCATGCAAAATAATGACAGAGCAGAAAGCTAGTGATTATAATAAGAGAAAAGCAAATAATACACAAAAAGTGCAGAATATTGTGTTTAACCAATGAAAAACATAGCTGAATGGATGTACATGCTATGTTTATTTAAAAATATGAGCTTGTATATTAAAAAACATGAGCTCTGTTTGCTTTTATGTATATCCCTGGGAAAAATCAAAACTATCAGTGACCTTAAAGGGGAAGAAATTTCAGAAAAACAAAGGACAATTATGGTTGCTGAGTAGAATAGCATTAAGTTCACACTTTTAATTATATCATTATTACTAAACATATTACTTTTGCTTAAAAGAGGATACATTTCTAGACACTAAAGAAGCTTTTCAAAAAAGATAATATGTAACTCCAGATAATTATCAAAGAAATATCTTTACTGTGAACAAAACTGCTTTTGTAATGGTTGGGTATTGACTGACGTGTGTGCGTGCGTGTGTGTGCATATGAATGTGTGTGAAGTAAATATTTTAAATAAATTAATGTAGGTCTTTTAAAGAACTATTTATTGCATCTGTTTGAAACCATATTATTATCATTTGAGTAAACACCTCATTCTTTGAGTCTACAAATTTTCAATTTTAAAAACTGCCTTTTAAAATTCAGAGCAAATTTTTATCACAACATAAGCATTTATAGAATTTTTTTCTTTTTTATAATTCACGTATTTCCTTTGTTTAGCATATATTATAATTTATACATATTCATCATTGAATCACAAATAATTTGAATGAAACCATTAAAGTAGTCCATGGAATAGGGCAAGCTATGGTTATATATTAGAACAATATGAATATTATTATTTTAGTTACATATAATTTATTATAGAGGTGTAAGTAAACAATCAGATGGCCTTATTTTTTATTCATAACACTCCCCTTCCATTCTGAATGGTAGGATTTTCATAGAAATTGTTTCTACATTAGTCTTGCTAAGTTGACTCTTGATATGCCAAGCATTTTCTTAGATGCAGAATATGCAGAAGTCCAAACAAAAGATTTAAAATAAAAAAAAGTATTCCACCAACTTGTTAATTTTTTCCAGGATGTCAAATAATGATCTTTACCCTTAAAATGGTGGATAAACTGACTCCTCAAAATGCTCTTCCTTTGCTACTGACACTTCTGACTAAATGTGCATCTATTCTCCAAAATAGATGGCTTGTGTGGAACAGCCTGAAAAATCACAGGTAGTTTAATTAAACCCTTATACATTTGACTGTTAACCTTCATTGAATATACCTGACTTTTCACTTTTGTATTCTGTGACTTAGACTCTGAAATTTCAAATGATAGCTAATGCAAAAATTATCAATACAGGATATATATTGAAATAACAAGAAATGCATTTGCCTGAACTGCTCTCCGATATACAAGAAGAGAAAAATCCAGGAATAGGGCTGTGGTAGAAAGCTCCACAGGTATATTAAGTGTGTGCCATGATTTAAAGACAGTTCTTAGACTTGTACTTTTTCATTCCCTTTCCTACTTTCTCTCCCTATTCCCTGGCATTTGACCTTTAAATTTACTTATAAGCCCTGTGTTTAATATCCCTGAATTCAGATGGGTAAACTCTTTTCTTGTTTGGGCTTTAAATTCTTTGGTTAATTTATTTTGGTTTCAGTTTCTACTTTCTCTCCATGAGTCACACATTCACCCATCTTCTAATTCCCCATATTAAAAAAAAAAAAGTGCTTTCTTCATTCTTTGGGTTATTTTGTTGACTCTCAAAATATAATAATCTCCTGGATGTCTTATCTCAAAATTAGGAAAATAAAAAAGCCTGTTATTTGTTTTGAGAATTTAGTGATATTATTTTGTGTTATTTGTAATTAAGCATTCTATAAATATTCAATGGTTTCACTCTTATAGCCAAGGGTTGATAGATCAAATTTACTTTATAATATATTGTCTGCAATATATTAGGGAGCATGGAAATATTTCTAAGTAATGCTAGGTATTACTTGAACATGTGAGGGATTTTAGTGATAGTTTCAGGTAGAAGTTATAGGTCAGAATGTTTGGGTCTGGCAAAGGAATGCCTATGCTACACAGGTGTGACTCTAACATATTTAAATCCCAAGGCTTGGATCACATTATTCAATCATTGCTCCAAAGGCATAAAGGCATTCAATATTAAAAGCATTAATATTTTATTTTTTGCCTCCCAGCTAAAACATTTCTCCTACTACTGTGCATCATAAAGTCATGCTGATAAAGGGTGGACAGGTGTAGGCATATTATTCGGTTCACTTATTTCTAGTTAATTACCTTTATGGCTCAAATACCAAGTGAAAATAGGAAAGCATGATAAATAGCTCTCCATTAAAATACTTGGGATATTATAAAAAATGACTTGCTTTCTGTCACCCAATTCTCAGCATATTTTTATCCCATAGTATGTTTTCTTCAGAACAAGACCTATTTTTCCTTCATCAGATTAATTTGTGATAATCCCTCACTAGTTACAATATGCCAATACGATTCTTGACATAATAATCATTTAAACGTATAATTACTTCTTAATTTGTTGTTTAAGAAAATACATTTAAGATTAAATTTCTATATGTATTTTACTAATACTTGTAAATTCAAGTATTATAAAAGTATAAAATGTATCTATGTTGTAAAATTTAATAACATTGCTAAAAATGATTTTAAATATTAGCATTTGAGGGTGCTTCTATTTTTGTTGGGTTAACATACTTTTACATTTTTCATAACTGTTTCCATGAGAGTAGAATGAAAGTTAATCATGGTATGTGTAAACTCCTGAAGAATTAGAATGATCTTCTTGATTAAATGATACTAATCAATTTCTGGGAATTCTAAATGACAAAAGGTGAGGAGTAGGCAGAATAATAAGTCCTGCCTCACCAAGATATCCAAATTCTAATTCCCAGAACCTGCCAATATGTTATGCTATATGGCAGAGAGGAACTGAGGATACAGATGAAACTAAGGATGTTAAGCAGATGTCCTTAAAATAGAGTAACCTGGTTTACCTAGGTGGGCCCAATGTAACCACAGGGGTCCTTATAAGTGAAAGAGAGAGGCAGAAGAGGGGAGTCAGAGAGGGAGATGTGTCTATGTGAAGCAGGGTCAGACAGATGCAACACTGATGGCTTTGAAGACGGAGGAAGCAGACAAGGGACAAGAAATATGGATTTCCTCTAAAAGATGGAAAAGGGAAGAAAACAAGTTCTTCCCTAGAGCCCCCAAAAGGAACATAGCCCTGCTGAAACCTTGATTTTAGCCCAATGAAGTTTGTGTCAGACTTAACACTTATGGAACTGTTAGGTAATAAATTCCTGTTGAAGCCACCAAGTTTGTGATGATTTTTTATAACAGCAATAGAAAACTAATGCAGGTATGTTATTCATCAAAAAAGATACCATTTAATTCTATTTTCTGTAAGCCAATGAGTTGGAAATATGTCCAGGGAACTTCATGTTAATGTTATATGCTTCAGTAGTTGGGCAGACTTGATACTTACATGAGAGATAAGAACCGGAATAAGGCATAACTGTTTGAAAGAAGCAGTAAGCTATATTCTACAGGTGTTATAAAAAATCAAGATCTTCCACTTATGGGTGGAAGAAATAGGTATATAGAAATTCTCAAGAAACAATTGTTCCCATTATAAAGTAAGAATAAGCTGAATAAAAACATGCATAATTATTAAGGCTATTGGAGAGCTGAGGAAGCAAATAAATCCAAATAGATTATATTCAGAAAGCTTTTCTTAGGAAAAAAAGGTGTATGTTTGCTTTAACTGCAATGTAGTAGAGGCAGAAGATATCTACTATAGCTGGAGTTAAGAAGAAGAAACCAGTCAAATTTTTAACCAATGGCTGTGATTAGGAGGACATGATGTATTAGAAACCTGAGGAGTTCCAGCCAGAGTAATTTTTCCCTAACCTGCCAAACTTTTCCTATATTACAAACTTTCACTTGACACACAGAAGTAGTATATGTAAGTCTGTGGGCAAGGAAGGAAAGCTCAGAGATAATCCCTGAGGTATCTAGGGCCTTCTGAAGTTCAAAGCAGCAGTCATCTGAAGGCTTAACTTAGAGCAGGAGAAATGAGAAAATTCCCTATAAGGCACATCAAATCTTCATCAAGTGAACTGAAGCTGACCTCCACACCTGAGTACAGAGTAAGCAAACTGAGAAAAATTCCTTCAAGGTACCAAGACCTTTCAAGGTGAGTCACCAGCTGCTGAAGTATGAATTCAGGGCAAGTGAGCTAAGAGAATTCCCAATGAGTGTACTGAATTAACCTCTGGAAGCTGAGAAGGGGCTGAGAGATGCTCTGATATGCAGAAAGTTTATGGTGAGAACTGGTGAGCAAACAGAACTTTATAAAGAACCAACAATCCATCATGGAAGCAAAAAGCAGAGTGATCTCTCCCAATTCGAAAAGACAGCAACCAGCCTGAAAAAATATTTTTAAAACTTCAGTGCTCAGATCAATCACAAATGTTGCTGAAGTAAACTTTTTGATCCCTATCTCAAAATGTTAAAAGTCAGTAATGAACCTAATGAAATTGAACTTGACACAAAATTCAAACCCTGCCTGAGAACAGATTAAATTTGTCACCCAATCTATTGACCTGAGAAAAGAGACCATTTACCGATTTTATGGTCAAACAGTATTATTGCAGTCACTATTGTTCTTTTATATACAATGTGTGGCATTAACTAAATAACTGTGAAAAGAAGGAAGAAAAAAAAACTGACCTGTGATTAAGAGAGGAAATATTCCATATAAGCCGGTACAGAGATGGCCCAAATGTTTGAATTACTAGTTGATGACTTTAAAATAATAAGAGTAATTAGGCTAAAAGATCTAGTACCAAAGGAGATAACATGTATGAGCAGGTGTAGAAATTCATCACAGCAATAAAAGATAAAAAAAACTGGAAATATATAAACCATAGAACTGTAAATTATAAAAAATAACAAGAAAATATAGTGAATAAAGAAATACATAATACCATAAATGAAGAATTCATTCAATTGGCTTAACAACACACAGCTCTTCCTCTTCATAGCTGAAAAAAAAATGAATGATTTTGAAAGAAAGCAACAGAAATTATCAAAATCAAATACAAAGTCTAAAAAATGAAGCAGAAGATCTGATATGTGTGGCAAAATATTCATATTCTTAGAATCTCAGAACAAGTACAGAGAAGTAACGTGGCAGAAGAATATTAGCAGAAGTTATCACTAAGAACTTTTCAAAGTTGATTAACTACATCAACACACAGATTCAAGAAGGTCAGCAAACCCTAAACAGCATAAACACAAGAAAAGCATAACTTGGCATATAATGATGAAACTGCTGAAAATAAAAGGTACAGAGAATATCTTAGAGCAACAAGAAAACACACACACACATAGTTTTCTTCTTAATTTCTATTCTTCTTTATTTCTTCTAAAAATAAAAAACCTGGGACACATGTGCAGAACGTGCAAGTTTGTTACATAGGTATACGTGTCTCATGGGGGTTTGCAAACCACTGTGTCTATAAATATAACAACTTACATGAAATGGATAAATTCTTTAGAATTCTTAAAACGTTTTACTTAGAAAAACTTATGAAATTGAGTAAGATAGAATTTAAAACTCTGAATATCTATATACGTTACAAAAATTGAGTTATTAACATCTTTCTTTTTTTATAAAGAAAAATTGATGTTCACAGAGCTTTAACAGTAAATTGTTTTACACAGTTAATTTAGATGTTCTTATGCAAATACTTCCAGGAATTTAAGTGAACACTTCCCATCTCCTACTATGAGGTCAATATAATCTTGGTGTCAAAACCTGACTATTCTTTTTTTTTTTTTAATTTTA